>OY992894.1:64210908-64235908 GCA_963921405.1 Cepaea hortensis | reverse complement strand
ACATCTTCATTACACCTCAGTATACAGACATTGAAGGGACACTTCACACGGCACCATGACAGAATACTACACATTCACTTCAAGATACTACGGGACACTACACTTCGTCTGAAACGCATCAAGACGCTACACGGATTGACACTTGTTATTTTGGCGTGATACCAAACACGATTACTTTGTTCACGCAGAACTGTACACGAAACTTATTTACTTACTCCTCTGTGGGCAGCAGTCATTCCAATACCCACAGCAGACATTCATCATTCAGCCTAGAATTTCAGAATAAGGCTACAGTAACTCAAGGTTTGAGGTTTATACCCAAACCAATCACGACTCGCATGGGTTGGTCACGGACCGCGTTGGGCCAGGGTTAGAGTACAAGTTAATTGTACTATCATGAAAGTCAGGAGCAACAATTTATCTGTGATATACACAGTTCGCTCCTCTTATATATCTTGTCCAACATACCAATACTGATACGGATCAACATATTCGCTATTAATTTTCGAGTGACTCAGATTGTATCTACGTGCAGGAGAGCCAGAAAAAGGCCAGTAAATTGTGTTTGTTGTTGATTGGTATGACGTTGGTTCCTAATAAGGCTATTTATCTTTATTGTGTGGGAGGTTGGAAGGGCCTTAATGATATAATCGAGGTTATTACTTGATTGGTTCATAAAGTGATTTGTGTGGTGGAAGTCGCCAGGTCATTATGAATTAATTTTGTGTTTTGATCTTGCGGGTGTCAACACTTTATCGTCGTGTTGTCATAACTGTAGTAGTATAGTATGTTCGTTCTCCGTAAAAAAAATTGTGGATAAATTTTGTTATCGTTTGTAAACAGTAATATGTATTTGCGTCACACGTCAATCGTCTTTTATTATTGTTAGTTGTCTTGCGTTACATATATTTTATATTGAACATATTTCTTTATATTTATTTCTCTAGTTTATATGTGGTTCGTTCATTATAGAGATATTTACTTAATTCTTTTGTAGTGTTCGACTTTACACTACAGGTTTAATTGAGTTCATATTTGCTTAACTGGGATACTACTTACTTACTATCTAAGTTGATAGTTAATTGAGACATTATCACAATTTTGTCGATTCTTTTCTTCTCTTGCCTACTTCCATATTTATTTCAGCCAGATAGATCATTTTACAGGTAGGACAATAGGACAAGATGTCTACACTGCAATATTTCATTGAAATGGGTGAAAAGACTAGTTTAACTGGTACTGAACTTAGAAATTTGGCGAAACATTAGTTCAGTGAACAACAAAAACGTGACAAAAAAGATCGACAACTTCAACTTACACATGAGAAGGGGGAACGACAGGAAAGACTGGCAGCCAAACAACTTGAGAGAGAACTGAAAGAAAAAGGGATGGCTTTGGAACGCGAATGAATGGAGGCTAGAGAAAAAGAATTAAATTTGGAACGCGAAAAGATTGCAGCGGAAAAAGAGAAGTTAATTATGGAGATGCAAATAAAAGAGAAACAAATGGCAGCAGAGGCAGAATTGAAGATAAAACAAATAGCTGCAGAAGCGGAACTTAAAGTAAAACAAATGGCTGCAGAAGCGGAACTTAAGGAAAAACAATTGGCTTTTGATAAGGAAAGGCTTGCTACAGAGACACTTTGAAAGGACAAGGAGGTCGAAGGTAATCTAAAGGTCAAGACACTTGAGATGGAACATGAAGCTGAGATTGAGCGAGAGAAAATGCTTGCTAAACAGAACGATCCTGTGAAAAAGTATCAAGGTTTATTCAGGAATTTTCAACAAGGTGATTCGGTTAGTTCGTGGTTAACTAATTTCGAAGTGCTCGTAAAGTACTACAAGGTACCGGAGAAGGACGTACCAATTCTATTTCACCGTCACCTCGCGTTAGAACCGTTAAAAGTGATAGAGTTAATTCCTGAGGATTTGCGTACAAACTACAAATATATGCGCGATCGTGTGCTATCACATTCTTCGTTGGATGAATCTGGTTTACGTACGAAGTTTAAAACGCTTACACCGAAATCGAACCAAACGTTTCTGGATTTCGCTTCTGAATTGTCATCAAGCTTTGATAAGTGGTGTAAGGCTGCGGATATTGGGTCTAACTATGAGAAAGTCAGAGATTTAATTATTAGAGATAGACTGTTATCTGCGATACCAGAACCTATGTCAGTATTCCTAATGGAGAATAAATGTAAGAATCTAAGTGAGATGGAAGCTAAAGGTGAGTCTTATTTTAATGCACATAGAGACGTATTTGCCAACTGTGCTCAACCTGAACTAGTAATAGGAGCAAGTGCAAAATTCCAGAGAAGTAATGGTAAGTTTAGGAAATTTAGTAGCAATAGCAATAGAAATAGTCCTTACAATAGAGAGGGAGACAGACCAAGGAAGGGTCACTTCACCAGATGCCAATACTGTAGGTTATCTCATGGTAACTTAGAAATGTGTGACCGTCACCCATGCTATACAGCTTACTTAAAAGACATTACTGCTAAGAAGAGAAGTAAGTATGACTCATTCAAGAGAAGTATAAAATGTTTCTCGTGTCGGGCGTACGGACATACTAGCAGGTCTTGTCCAATGAGAAATTCCTGGAAAGAAGCGAGTATCGCATATGTGTTGTCTAGTTGTAGTAGCGATTCAGATGATCTAGAGGACACACACGCAGCCATTATAGAGTCATACAATAACAAAATAGGTAAAGAAGGTCATAATAGTGATGATGAACCGACATCAGCCAATAAGAGACATATTCACGAAGCAAATGCAGCATACACTCGTCAAGGTACTCTGACGATACACCAAGCGTTGGTTAATGGTTTACAAACAACCTGTTTTAGAGACACAGGGTCTGATATTACAGGTGTTAATCACAAACTCATAAAAGAAAGTGATTATACAGGTAAAAGTATTGATTGCAGAACATTTGGGGGTACAATAGAAATTTACAAAACCGCATGGGTCAACATAAAATGCCCATACTATAAAGGTAGAGTGTGCGCAGCAGTACTACCAAACCCATGTGCTGGGTTGATAATTGGTAACATCGCTGATGTCAAAGATTACGCTCAAACTATAGAACGCAAACCTGATGTGATACTCACAAGAACACAAACCCACGTATCTCAAGAAGAAGGAATTACACATTCATTAAAAGTTCAACTGACTGGTAATAACAACAGTGTGGCACACAAAAATTGAACAAAAGTTAAACACAATAGTTACAAACAAGAGATGAAATGGGATATTGTAACCATATTTATGACAAACATTGTGATTTGGCTTAAATTAACCTTATCTCAGGTTACATCCATAGTCACGATCACATCCTCACAAACAAAGGCATGTATGGATGATATTACGAATAAAAATACAGTCATTCAATCACTCAGGGAAATTTACGCACAAAATGCATTAAGCAATACTTACTGTATTTACTTGGCTTATCTCTGCTACAAATTATTCAAATATACTTTATTGTCATTATATATACGAGTGAAAATTATGACAGTGTTCAATTTAACAAAATTGAAAAGAACAAATATTAACATTCATACAGTACAGAAACACCATAAGTATGAAATAAAGAAAGAGAGAAAGAAAGGAAAATAAAATGGGATGAAAGTGTTAGGTTCATGTCAACACATAATACACTACAGACACATTAGGGTCTTAAGTCTTATTACTTAATATGTCAGGTGTCACTGATATAGTTCTATACTGTTTATAGATATTCACACTATCTCATATCTCTACACTCAGTTGTGTGAAAATATTCCAGTTCTTTATTCGTCGGATAATGGTTCTTAACTATATCTTTATTAGAGAACTTAATAAATTATTATAAGTTAGTTGTTTGCATTTGATTGTTTTGTTATTCCATAAATATTAAGTTCAGTTCATAATCATATATTAGATATTTTAATATAGAGCCTTGTTAGAGAGTCAAAGTCATAATAATCAAGAAAACAAAAGAGAAATAGATTAGTATTATAAATAGAATTAAGATACATTTGTGACGAATTTACGTTCACTACAGAATCAGAGCAAGGATGGAAATGAACAGACACAAGTGCTTGCTTGGGGAAAGGGTACAGTCATTGAGCAATTTACCAAGTATCGTGTGATTGATTTTCTGTAGTTGTGAAGTAACTAACTATATGTCATGTTATAATTGTGATATGGTTAAGGTTATTCATTAATTAATAGTTAAAGTTAAATAAGAGTAATTACCATTGAGTATTAGTCAATTGGTAATTATTAATTATTGATTATTGTTCATATTAAGAAGATTGTGTGCTTTATATTATGTTGTATGGATCATTACAACATGAGCCAGATAAGAATATACAATCAAGCGATAGTCTCAAAGTTCACAGAAAAGGATCGGGGGAAAAGTTCAAGGTGGATCGCATATAAGTACCCTACCCATTGAAATGTGTTGGAAATAATTGTATGATACAAGAACAACAACAAGGATTAACTACGACTAACATGGTTACTGGGAAAACTTCATTATTACCCTCGTCCGAAACTCATGGTAATACCTAGAGCTAGGACACACTTGTCATTAGGACAAGGTAGGGACTAATATGTTATTAGTTGGTCTGATTGCCCATGATCATCCACACGACGTCCAACGTAAGGATTGGACAGGTGGGCGTGCCCGTTATGTAGCTTTTAAATTATTTTTTTTTAGGGTTGATAACGTGGTAAATCCTAGAACTATGTACTTGTGGGTAAAAGAAAATTATCGTTATAGTTGTACGTATCATATATACATAATTAAAGGAACAAATGATATAGCATTTTTTTTCTGGGAGGGGGCATTATGCCACATAGCGGTCACGCACACCACCAAATGTACATTGGGATATTCCCAGACAAGTCACAAAACTAGATGACCATTTGAAACTAAGGCCGACGTAGACGTCGTCGTAGGACAGCAACGGGAGACGCTTCAAGAGAGGACATGAGGTCAGCGGTGTTTTCCTAGGGCTCCGTGTTAGAAAGGATATGATCTGGTCGACGCAGTCTTTTTAGTGAACGAGGAATTCGTCTGTTTTCTCACATTCATACCATGATCGGACCGGGACAGGAATAACCTCTAGACGAATAAAACCAGCTTGCGAAATCCTTGTGAATAGAGCAATGGCAGAAGATAGAAGCTGGGTCTGTATAGTTATATAACCGCCCGTCCCCGTATTAGGGGCAGGTTATTTGTACAACCGCGTTCTGTGTATTCTGAAAGAGAATCTAAATAAAGGATCTCTATAATTGCATCTGTTTTCTCAAGGTGAGCTGTTTTATTATTGTTGCCGAAGTTACGAGCTGTTTTAAGTTTTGACATTGAGATGCGGTCGCATGTGTTGAGACATCTACTACCTTCACAGCTTACAAGGCTATTGTCCACCAACACCTAGGAATGGGATAGATCCCTTGTAACAATGCGTGTATACAGAGGATCAACAAGATTTACTGTGTTGTTTCAAAACAGGCTTTATTTATACATGATGGTCGATACAAAATCCAAGTACAGAATCAATTGTGATGTTGTCTTCTCTTCCCTCGTTCTTGGTGGTCACTACCCAACAACCCACTACGTCACGACTTGAGCATCTTTCTTACTGTTCTATATCGATGCATAAGCGTGCTGTAGTCTTGCACCCCTAAGCTAATACTGATATGATATTCATTCTGCTACACCTCCCTGTCTTTTAAAAGACTTTTCTTCTTCAAAAGTCTTAACCCCTAACCCCTTTATCCTACACCTTCTCTCCTTACCTCCCATAATTTCTCTAAGCCGCCCCAAACTAACTCTATTTTAGGTGAATATTTCCTTCTAATTGTACCACATAGCAAACCACTATAGAATTATATTTCTTCTTCGTTTCTGGCTTTTCACAGTTTCTTTATAAAATATATATATATCATAAGAATGGCTCGTATCAATCGTTATCGTACACTTGACATTATGAAATTTCTCATTCACACAGCACAGGATAGACAGAAAAAAAAATAAAGAAGGGGTGCGCACCCAAGTATAAGGAAATAGTCAACACAATCACATTTACCTCTCTTGCCAACGAAAAACGTTTGTAAAAAGTTTTTTAAAAATATTTCTTATGAAATACATCTCTGTTCACTATAAATTAAGTTGATCTAAGTTTTCTTTTATATACTCAACATTTATATTGCCATATTTTGCCATCCACAACCTTGTCCATATTTCACCTATCTCACCTTCAACCATGAACCAATGTTCATATTTCATGAACATTTTAAATTAATTAACGCTGTTTTTCCACAGCTCCTATATTTTCCCCCTCACATCCCATGACACGCCTCCTTGTTTATCTATTCCATATACCCAACCATATATGCTGCCACTCACAGCCCCCTTTTTATCTATTCTCTATTAACCAACTATCATATCATTACTCATAATATGGTATCCAATCCATATATCTTCAATTAATGCTGACTTTAATGCAGCTCCTATTATAACTTTCCCATAACCATCCCCGGCATATGTTTCTAATACTTCATAGCCATATCAACCTCTTTATGCTGATTATCACAGCAACAGAATATACCCATGAACATATTATTCACAAAGATAATGTGTCTCTCTACTAGTCCTCAGTAGTTTATTACTATTTTCTGAACGAAGGGTCCTAAATAAAGCCCCATGTATTGCCTTTATTCTAGACAAAACCATGTAAATTAAACTTAACTTAACTAATTTCTAACATATATATATAAACAAGGTAATTACCATTCAACATACAAGACAATTCACTTAAATTAGGAGTTAAGCGAAATAAAATCACAACAGGACATCATACCCCCCCCCCCCCCCCAAGTTTTTATACATCATTTATGTTTCCCCTCATATCAATTAAAGGTATTAACTCATTCAAAGAAAAACATATTTTAAAATAATATAACATACATCCTATATATTGTTAGTCTCTTTTATGGACTAACAATAACTAACTTATTTATCTATTTAAGAAAACTCAAGAAGTCAAACCATAAATTCAATTGGCAATACAATTACAGTAAAACATATACCTCACTCTAATTTACATCCATATTAGTTATCTTAATACCTAATTATGTCTATTCTTCAAGACAACTCATTATAAGTATCAATAGAACCCTTTTCTATAACAAATGTGTCATATACCTCCTCAAGTATCATTTTCCTTTTTAAATCATGAAATTTATATCTTGCTATCTGCAGTATTTTCTAACAATTTATTTTCTACGTTTCCATTTCTTCAGTAATTCCAAGTTCCTTTGAATAAGTGCTATCTCCACATCAATATCTTCTTCTTCGTATAAAGTATTCCTTTCTTCCATACTACTATTTGATTCTGAATTTTCATCCATTTCTTCTTCATCTGTATGTCTATTACTAGCAGCTGCCAATCTTTTTCTTTCTATATCCAATCTAATTTTTTTATCATCGTTTCTTAACTACCTTTCTAATAGGGGTATAAATTCGTCGCTTGATGAATTTTCCCTAATTCTTCTCTGTCTTTTCACTTCTCTTTCTCTCTGTCTCTCTATTCTCCTTTTCGTTGCTTGTCTAGTATTTTTAAATGGAGCACCTATCTCTTCTTCCATAGATTCTATGCTATCATAATGACTCTCATTCATATTTTTTCCTTCTATCGTTTTCGGTATTGTCTGTTCTTGAGTATCATCACAAACTGGAGTTGTTATTAATTGACTTTGTGCTGGACCTTTTCTAAAATCTGGGGGTATTGTAGCTCTTCTGACGACTTGTTCATCTAAGTATCCGGTGTCTGAATAATAATTATTATTATAATCATTATTTCCCTTATCATCATTATCTCTTCTTAAGTGCTCTACGTGTGCCCTTGCTATATGTCCCGTGATCTGGTTCTTTATACTGTACGATACATTTCCTAGCTTTTCTAAAATGTAATAACCTGGAACCCAACGAGCATCAAACTTAGAGTTCCTTCTATGCTTCTTATAATAAACTCTATCACCTACTTTGAATTCCTGTAATTTTGTATTCACGTTTCTGTACTTTTTCTGTCTTTCTCTAGCTTTAATTATATTATTCATTAATCTTACATGTGCTTTATGCATTTCTTGTATGATGACCTCTTGAAAGTCTTCCCCCATATATTTACGTCTTGGTTTTAACAGATTATCTATGGGTAGTATTGGCTCTCTCCCGTGTAATAAATAAAATGGTGAAAACCCTGTGCTCTCATTTTGATTTGTGCGTATAGCGCTAAGCGCAGGTCCTAGGAATAGATCCCAATCTTTTTCATGTTCATCGACAATCTTTGCTATAATATCGTACAATGTTCTATGTTGTCTTTCGTTCTTAGCATTTGAAGAAGGTCAATAGTATGAGGTCTTTATATGTTTTATATTCAAATCTTTTAATAACTTTTCGAATTTCTTATTCACAAATTCTTTACCATTATCCGTGAGTACAATCTGTGGGCAACTAAATCTTGGTACGAATTCCTGTAAAAAAAAATATTAATGATAGTATCTGCGCTCTTATCTGGGATTGCATAAACTTCCGGCCAAAGACTGTAGACGTCCACCATATGAATTAGATATACGTTCCCTGATAATGTTCTAGGGTGAGGACCTGATATATCTAAACTAACTTTTTGCATTGGAAACTGAGGAATATCTGTATCTTGTAAGGGACACTTAATTGTTTTCATATTCCTTAATCTGCATCTTTCACACGTATCGACATATTTACAAGCAGTTTTAAATAAATTCGGCCAATAATATTTATTCGTAAGTGCTTTCACTAATTTATCACGACCGAGATGACCATTCTCATCATGATATGCTTTTAAAACTTCATTTTCCAAATGTTTTGGAATATATTTCCTTAGCTGTTCGTTTCTTTCACTCATGTAATATAACTGTTCATCCTCTTGTAAAACTAAATAATTCTTCTTATACGTATTCTCATCCGTTTCTTTTAATTTCTGTTTTATTTCTAAGACTTTTGGGTCTAATTCTTGTTCTTCTTTCATATTAAATTGTGCCAAATGTGGGTCTTCCGCTCTAGGTTCAGACTCTTGATCCGACAGTAAACTCTCAAAATCTTCTCTATTTATTATGGCAGAATCTAATATATTTACTTGCCAGTTTCGGTCGTCTATCTCCGGTTCACCTTCGTCTTCCGTGTTCCCTGATGACTGTGGATACGGGATTCTAGACAATAAATCACCGCATGTGTTGTTCCTACCTGGTATGTATTCTATTCTTGTATTGTATCCTTGTAGATTCAACGCCCATGTCTGTATTTTCCTGTTCTGCACTGGAGCTTCTAGCAAAGATTTTAAAGGCATGTGGTCAGTTCTAATGATGAAATTTGCGTTATGTAGATAGTAGTTAAGTTTCTGAAGAGCATAATGAATAGCATAAGCCTCCTTCTCAATAGTAGACCATTTCCGCTGAGATCTGCTAAGTTTATGAGACAAGAAATAGATTGGCCTTTCATTTTTAACTCCTGGTATTCCAGATTCTTTTCCTTCATATGGTTGAACCAAACACGCTCCTATAGCATTATCTGAAGCGTCTGTATATAATATTAACTGTTTATTCAAATCTGGATATGTCAATAGTGGCACTATTGTTAAGCTATTTTTTAAAAACTCGAACGCTTTTTGACATTCATCATCCCACTTAAATCTAGCGTATTTGCCAGTTAAGTTAGTAATAGGCTCTGCTATTTTTGAGAACCCTGGAATGAAACGCCGATAATACCCACAGGTTCCAATAAACGCACGCACTTCTTTTACGTTAGTTGGAGGAGATAATTCCCTAATAATTTTAATCTTATCTTGGTCTGGTTTAATTCCGTCTCTATTAATAATATACCCCAAATACTTTGTTTCTGTTTTTAAAAATTCGCATTTACTGAGTTTCAGTTTGACATCATGTATTCTTAATCTGTCGAATACTAATTTTACATGTTTTAAGTGATCATCTACATCCCCTGCTGTATAAATTAAAATGTTATCTATGTATGCCAATGCAAACTTTTGCATACCCTCTAATACTTGATTAATTAATAGCATATAATAAGAGGGCGCTGTACGAACTCAAAAAGGCATTCGTAAGAATTCGTAAGAACCTGCGTGTGTACAAAAAGCACTCTTTTTCTGGGCGTCTGGGGACAAAGGTATACACCAAATTCCTGATCTTGCATCTAACGTGGTAAAGAAAGTAGACCCATTAAGTAAACCTAAAATATCGTCAATCACCGGCAATGGGTACGCGAGATTCTTAGTGATTTTGTTCAACGCCCGATAGTCGCAGCAGAATCGATGTGAACCATCAGCTTTGGTCACGATAACAATCGGAGATGACCATTCCGACTTTGATCTTGTTATTATTCCTGCTTTCAACATGTCTTCTATTGCTTTTTCAACAACTTCTCTATTCCTTAAGGGTGTTCTAGACGGTTTCAAACTAATCGGTGGGTGATCTCCAGTATCTATTTCCATCGTAACTGTTTTTGTCCTTCCCAATTCTAAATCATTAATTGCAAATACATCCTGATTCTCTTTTATAAGTTGTTCTAATACTTTCTTATTTTCTGGTGGAGTTTTTAACTGTGCCAACAATTCTTGCTCTCTTGTTATTTTGTCTAGTGAATGTATTTGGGCTGTATTTCTTCTGAATGGATGGATCAATTCATCCTTCTGCGCGTTCCCTTTTCTTTCGCGTCCGCGTCTGTTATTAATTCTTTCACTAGGAGTTTCTGAATAATTTATTCCCGACATTTTTTCTCTATCTGTTGCTAATATGTCATTAATGTTATGATCTACTTTGGCTATTACACATCCTCTGTATAATTTAATTTCTCTACCTGTGTTGTTAATAATCATTACTGGAAAAGTTAAGTGTCTATCTAATGATATTATTCCATCCGGAACTTCTAGACCAGGCTCATCAATTACCTCTCTTTGCAATTCAGTGATTCTAACTGTGTGTCCTACTTCATAATACGGATTTCTTTTTACCTTTGCCTGTATCAAATTAACCGTCTGTGATTTTAACGTCGTAGACATTTTAACTCTAACCAGTGATGAAATGTGCATGTCTTCTTCTAAATCTACGTACACGTCCTTGAATTTTAATTTATGTAGATCAAACATAAGTCTTACACCATTTTTTATTAGAAAATCTCTTCCTATAAGCATATTTCTATTTAAATCTTTCACTATATGAAAAAGATGTCTTACGTTGATCCCTCCTAACTTAAAATTCATTATTTTTTGTCCAATTACTTGTAAATTCTGTCCTGTAACAGGGTGAAGATTATTATGACTTCTGAATATTTTGCAATTTCTCATTATTTTGTATAAAAAAACTTTCTTTGACCACACTAACCTGAGCTCCCGAATCAATTAATGTACGAACTCTATACTTCCCTATTTCTATTATACATGAGCTGGGATCTGTTTTATTCACTGTGAACTGTTTGATTTCATCTAATTGAGAGCATTCCCTACTCGTCCTGCTATACCTGTTATTAAAATATTCTTTAAATCTTGGGACCTTGTTATTTTCCCTCCTACCACAGGTCCTATTTAATAGGTAGGGCGCCGGTTTTCCTGCGTTCTTGTACTTGTAAAACTTCTGTGTCTATCTTCAACATTCCTATTTAATCTGCTATTGCCATTTCTACTTTGTGTATTCGACTGGACACGCCTGTTACCACAAAAGCGAAAAATGTGTCCACGTTGACCACAAGACCAACAGACTATATTTGTGTTATTTGTGTTACCTACCGTCTCACTTGTAGGATATCTCATTTGTCTTCTTTCATCATAAGCATTTCTATTACTACCTTGTAATGTCTGTATACCTCCTCTCCTATTCCATCCGAACCTTGTTTGTCCTATCTCCATAGGCTCTTCAATCCTATCTTCTCGACTGGTACCTATTTCTCGTCCTACTCTCAACCTAAATCTACGTCTCAAGTTCTCCTCTTGTACTGCTATATCTACGGCTTGTGATAATCTCTCAGGATTTTCCCTCATCAGCTTAAATTTCAGTCCATCGGACTTTATACCGTCTACAAAAATCCCGACCAACATCCGCTCCACCTCTTCTCCTCGTACGTTCTGTCCTAAGAATGCTTCTTCAGCCAGGTTAATCAACCTATCGCTGAATAATTGTACAGTCTCTCCAGTGTTTTGTTTTGATTGTCTTAACACTGAAAAAGCATGCTGTGGGTCCGTTATTTCGTCGTATTTATGAGCTAAATCGTCCTTGAACTGCTCCCATGTCTCATCTACCCTAGCCTCTAATTTTCTTCTGATATGATCAGAAACCGGTTCTGTTGCTGCCTGATAAGCAAGTTTCATTTTCTCTTCATCTGATGCTGACACCAAATATGCATATTTCTCTATTGAAGTTATCCACTTCTTAAAATCTTTCACCTGTCCGCTAAATTTAACAATTTCAGCTGCCATTCCTTGTTGTTTCATGACTGTGTTGAGTTTACCTATTACCGTTCCTACCCCAGTCAAAACTTGTGTCAGTGAACCTTGTTCTTCTGCCATGCTGAAATATTTCGCTATACACTTATACAAGCAAATTCACATTTATAACAATTTATCTAAATGATCTTATTTAAATATTTAAATTACATTAAAAAAATGTTCTCTTAGCAGTTATACTTAAATTAATTACCGTCGAGCATGTCTTTCCTTGATCCAAGAGAAGCGTGAATTCAGGTACGTTCTTTAAAAATATCCCTTGTTACGGTTCCTGTATACTCAACCGTCTGGAGTTCTTATTATTTAGTAGTCATCCAAACGCGACTTCAGTGATATTCTTCTTCTATCGTCTCAGGTTTCGTCACTTTCCCTTTCACTTTCAGCCCCTGGTTGAGCCCCTACCAGACTTGAGCCTTCTTTTCACCCTGAACAGGGCACTTCCAGGCGACGTCTTGAAAACTGGTCTAGCGATAAAGCGACTAGATTTGGGTTCCTTCTTCAGCAGGTCGGCAACCCAGTTTGCCCAACCACCTCCGAAGGTCCCCTATTGAGATGTTCGCTTTTGTTGAAAAACATTCTGACTTGTTAGAATTCAGGATGAGCGAATGCAACGGTATTTTCTCGTGATTTCTAATTGAAGGAGCAATATGGTTGACTCAAAATAAGCTCTCATTTTTCTTCAGGTTCTCCAAGTCAATATTAAATGAACATAACAAAAGGAAACAGCTCCTTTAAACCAATTCGAGTTGTTTATAGCTGTCTTGAGATTTCTTTGCTAGTATGTAAGTGTGTGACCTTCAACACAAGGTTACTTAACGGCTGAAATAATGCAGGTCAAACCTCACAGCAATTCGACAAACATCACGTTGCTTCAAGTATTTCTGACGAAAAACAGCTTGATAAAACTCCACAGTCATAGGCAATCATCTTATGTAGATGGCTCCATTCAAAAATCTTGATGTGTGTAAGTTTAATTTAGGTAGTCTGAAAAACGCTTAAATTTTGACCTTGATTCAATTATAGTTGGTCCGATTTTGAACTTTTCTTTTCTTTTATTTAATGAATGTCTAAAATATCGTTCATACCTCCACAAATTGGTTAGTCCACTTTAGCATGCGGCATGTTGACTTTCATACTTCACGTTGTTCGCGCGACCTTCAAGTAAAAAATCCTGTATGCGGCGCCAATAATCCATCTGTACCAATGCGTGTATACAGAGGATCAACAAGATTTACTGTGTTGTTTCAAAACAGGCTTTATTTATACATGATGGTCGATACAAAATCCAAGTACAGAATCAATTGTGATGTTGTCTTCTCTTCCCTCGTTCTTGGTGGTCACTACCCAACAACCCGCTACGTCACGACTTGAGCATCTTTCTTACTGTTCTATATCGATGCTCAAGCGTGCTGTAGTCTTGCACCCCTAAGCTAATACTGATATGATATTCATTCTGCTACACCCTACCCAAACACGAATGTCACTCCGGTGTTCACAAGAATAGCAAATCATTGTTGTAGGTCACTTGATCAAGTTCAGGCTTCAGTACGGATCACAACTGTAGATTCACACCGTAGTTAACATGAATTATACAATGTTTCCCATTACGACCCAAGCCGGGCCAGAAACATAATAAACTGGCCATTGTCGTGACTTGTAAACAGAGGTCACTCTCACCAACACAACTGGAACTCATTTCCTTGAGAGTACACAGGTCACCACTGAGTTATCTTAGAACTACACCAGTACCTTACCGGTGTGAATCAAGAGACGCTTCAGTCCTATACCCTACTTGGATCGGTTGACTAAATCTTCGTCGGACTCGTCGCGGTTGTCTTAGCTTAGACCCACCGTATCATTCTAAACTCAGATTCTCTCATGTGTTGACTTTGGCAGATTCAGTTGACAGCTTCTAGTATTGCCTCAAACATCACATTGAATGGCACTGGAATGAGCTAGTCCCATTGAGTTTATTGAATCTCCATCGTATAAAAAATCCTGAAACATGGAGGGTGGTGTGAGTACTCAGCTACAACTAGGACTAACCTGCATCTCAACCATGACGCATGCATCAGAGTAATATACATAAATCATATATGTTATATCCGATCATCAACACGTTAGATCATCTCTTAACTACAAGGAACAGGCATGAGGGTGCGAGATACAGCAATAGTACACAGGTATATAGTCAAGTAACTCGTCTGGGCAACATCTAGCCCGATAGCACCAGAGTAGACTGTTTGACTCTGTCAAAGTATCCTCTACCTGGTGTTATTCCAATCCTCCACTTCGCTTCCAACCACAACCTTACAATACATCTACTTGTCTTTCAGTGTAGCGGTTACTTTATCTAGGAGGCGTCCAGTCGGACATATCCTCCTCACCTACATAACTCAACAACTAATCAATCACTTAACCCATTGATCAATTAATTACACATAACTCATTAATGACTATATAACATTAATAAATTATATACATCCTAATTCATTAACATGGCATTAACAAATTATACATCATGAATTGTTAAACTTAACTAATGAACTCATAAAGAAAGCAACAGCTTCTGTACTGGGATCTCCGTCCCAGAGCAAAGTTTGACCTTTATTTTTTGACCTTCTCCCATGACGGTCAAGTCTGTGCAGGTCTATCACAGATATGGTCGCAATCCACCGAGTAATCTTCTCCACATCTGCTGTGGCAAAAAAGAACCTTGGTTCCGTGGCGAGTTAGGCCACGTCGTCCATTTTAGAGTGGCTTCCAGCCCCTCATCTCCCAAATCTCCAGTCCTTCAGCAAGTGTGCCCTAAATAGCTTGGATGTAACTCTCACTTCCTAGTGGATAAGTTACTCCACTTACAAGGGTAGGTTTGTAGAAGAGAAGAACAATAGAGTCAGACAACATTCTGTTCACAGTTCGGATCGTCATCAACGCAACGGCCTTCGTTACAGAACGCCGCATCGCTCTCGGTCGGGTATGCTAATTCAACCATCGGTTACGCACAATCACTTTGGTCGGACAGGCCATATAACCAGTCGGTCGGACTGGCCAAATAAACATTCGGCCTCGCAGACATTATCCGCACGATCGGGCACGCATATTTACTCCGACGGGCGGGCATATAAACAAGTAGTGACATCAGAAATCCACAGATAATTCCTATCTACCTCTATCAAGTAAATACTAAACATTTCTACCTAGAGTTGGAATATCACTGACATCCTCACTAAGCAAACACTTACCTTCACATCCCAATGGAAATACAAACACCTTGATTCCAGGAATTAATAAACACCACTTACGTAAGGCATACATAATAGCACTTACTAGCTAAGAAAACAACACATTACTGGCTAGCTCAAGCTAATAACTTATCACTATTACTGCCTTTAGCATCACACAATCTAACTAGTGTCAAAATTCCTCATCGTCCTAAGAATGTATTCACTAAACAAGATAGTTAACACACTTGCTTCAAAGCTCTTACATACCCAAACCTACTTACTCAGAGCAGTGATACCATCATCATTCATTTCAGTAACCATGCATATAATTGTAATCTAACACTTAAATTCTATCAGCTACACTAACATCAGATTTACACAACTGATCAGATGGGACAAATTACACAGGCCTGTTGTTTAGAATCACCCATACCGGTTAATACAGGAGACATCTCTCAAACACATTTGCTAGCCGATCGATAAAGCTCATTACTTATGCAAACAGGCAGGCGTATACTTCTACGCGGCGCGGTGGCAATTATTGTTGTGTTCAACGCTTAAAAGTATTTCCGCTGCCGGCGTTTCGTTTAAGGATAACGGTTAACTATTATTGTATTAAAACAGTACCTTGGATCATAGAGTCACATTCCTTGACTGCAGGTGTTCCGCTCTGGCAGCGACAAAAGACATCTCTTTACAGCAGTCAATACATTACGGTTGTTTCTGGTGATAGATAGATGGCGACAGACCGCGGATAGCTAAGTGCGCAGTCACAATTACATCTCGGGCCTAGAGAATCTAATGGGTCACTGAGGAATTCAGAATCCCGTGTTCCCCGATGTAATTGTGGGTCCAACGTGACAGCAAACATCACGTACGCACATTGCCTATTCCCTTCTCGAAGAATCTAGATTCTTCCCGAACTCAATCGACTTATGGCGTCAGGGACTAATTTAGCAGGGGATTTCCCTAGCTATGGTCCCAATCTCAAGGGAGACAACTAGTCTTATTCCGACCAAAGGGAAATAACGCAGAGGACAGACTGAAATATGGTCCGTTTCGTCGCTGGTGCACATAGTTTGCGTAAATGATGTATGTATGCAGATATGTATGCATGTATGTATGTGTTTATGCGCGTGCTGTGTATGTGTGTCTGGCTGCCTGCCTGTCTCATAACATGGTAATATGCATTGTTTATACTCACAACATTTATTAGATCATGTTTTCCCCATGTGAATGTAACAAGCACAATAGTTAACTGATGTACGAAATATGAGTGATTGGAAGGGTCGGCTGTAAGACGGGCCTGCGTGCCCAATTTGTGACCCTTCAAAAATACAGTTCGTTCGTTTATTCGTTCGTTCGTTCGTTCTCTCTAGCGCGCGCTCGAGCAAACGCCACGTATACCTGTTTGCAATTTACTTTGTAAAATGGGATGCTTGTTGCAATGTTAAATGTATGGATCCATTCAGTGATACCGTTAAACTTGTTTAAATAAAACTAGGTGTGAATGAGAATGCCTGAGTATGAAAGAATTTTAGTATGCATGCGAGCAGATGATTACTCCACCACCACCATCAAGTAATGTGTATGTAATTGCACCATGCCATAAATGTAATAATTTCATATGTGTATATGAATTTATTTGTTGTAATTACATATGTAAAATAAAAAATACACACACACGCACACACGCACACACGCTCGCGCGCGCACGCACGCACGCACGCACACCACACACACACACACACACACACACACAAAGCACATTGCAAACACAGATTTATACACAATAAAAGTTTAACTTAAAAAATAATAATTTTCGTTCGTTCGTTCATTCGAGAACGTTCATTCGCTGGCTGTTGAACGAGGGGACTGAGCACGTATTGGAATGTCCTGAGTGCAGTGATGTCGGTTCTTAACTCAACTCAACTCTCTTCAAGGAACCTCCCATCAGATGTACCGGTTCACTTGTTTAAGGATATACCTAATCACCCTTATTGTGGAATTTCATTCTTCTTAGAGACGACCATAATCTCTGCCTGTTTACAATTGATACTAATCCTAGTTGTACACTTTGTACAATGACCGCATCTACTAAATGTTGGAGACTCTGTTCATTGTCTGCAATCAACACCGTATCATCCGTATATTTAACGTTATTGATGTTATGCCCTTAATGGTGATTCCTCTAATATCTTCGAAATCTCTACTAATATGTTCACTGCAAAAGGGAAAACAGATCTGGAGACATTATACATCCCTGTCTCACACCTCTCTTAATAGGCTGATATTGACCTACTTCATTATCAATCCTTATGGCAGCTTGTTGTTTCCAATATATGTTTATTTTTACATGTCTAAGGTCTTTAAAATCATTTTGTAGATCTGCAAGCATCTTCATCATGTTGACATGTTTTAATTTACGATATGCCTTTGTGTAGTCAATAAAGCAAAGATGTAGGTCCTTGTTAAGTCGGGGTCCCTTGGGTTCCAGGGTCTGGCCACCACTCGCCACCTGCTCGTGGAGGCGAGGTCTCGAAGGTGGACACTTGTGATTTACAGAGTACGCGCCCTATGGTTCAGGCGCGTACGAGGCCCGCACCTGTGGGACTTGGCTGAACGTCTCTAAGTCGGGTCCCTTGGGTTCCAGGGTCTGGCCACCACTCACCATCTGCTCGTGGTGGCGAGGTCTCGGAGGTTGACGCTGCTGCCGCCAGCGTCTGCAGCCTACCTTGTGCCAGACGTATTGGTTACCCATTCCTCTGGAAAACACAGGACTAAGCCGAGAGAGAGAGAGGACATGTTGTTTGGGCACCACATGTTTCTCTAAAGCTCTGCCCAGGCATTGTGCTGGAATTTTGGCCACATTCCAACTCACATACTTTGGTCTGTCAAGACTGCAAGGTGCCACTCACAGGTCCTTGTTAACGTCTTTTGAGCGCTCAATTAATGTTCTTAGCATATACAGAGCATTTACTGTACCCCGTTGGTCATCTCCAATTTCGGGTTATATTTTCTTCCTAACTCTTTGCATGATGATTCTTAGTATAATCTTCGTGATGTAGCTCATTATGTTAATTGTTCGATGTTGATCACATTCTAAGGTTCTTGATTTCTTCGGGATTGCAATAAATATAGATTTATATAATTAATTCTAAGGCATTAATCATTTCTGTTTTGATGTTGTCTGGACCCGGAGTCTTGCCAGTTTTCATATAGTTAAGAGTATTCTGAACTTCCATCTTCAAACTGTTCCTCTCATGTATCATCATAAAGGTCTTTAGCATAATTTGACCATACATTTAAAATTTGATCTTTTTCTATTATGGTTTTGTCATCTTTAGTTTTCAGATAACCTGCTGATTTGTATTTTCATTACTTAGTGATGTCATGAATTTTGTTGTGTATTAATTATTAATTTGGTATTCCGGGTGTTGTGTTGGATTTCAATTTCCGTGAATTTTTTTCAAGCATGCATGGATTGTATCGCAGCAAAGAACCTCAATGGCTCGGAACGCTGAAGAAGAAGAGAAGAAGAAGAAGCATATTTTGCCTCTTTGCACAATTTCCTATGTTCCTGTCAATCTCTTCATATTTTTCACGGTTATTTGTGTTATTTCTTTTTATTTCCATTAGTTTTAATGTGTCTTCCGCCATCCATTTCTTACGTCCCATCATCTTCATTTTTTTGGGACAGTTGTTTATGCAACCTCGTTGGCTGAGTAGCTTTAATATTTCTCAATAGTCACTGCCATCTTGAAATAGAAGTTCAAGATCGGACAATGCATCAAATTTATTCTTTACCTATACGTTGAATTTATCTTTTATCTCCTCTATCTGCACTGCACGTAAATAAAGTTGCGTGTTTCTTGGTGCATATTTGACCTTCTTTAAACTGATTGCCTGCCAAACAAAAAAATGGTCATACCCAAGCAGAGATTCAAGGCAGAAAATTTGAACTAGGGGTATACCACAATCTTGCTTTTAAAATGGTTACAATTGTAGATCTATTGTATTACATATAAAATTAAAGAGGATTGCACAAGGAACATGACAGTGTTAATAATAAATTGATAGGTTACAAATATTATGACAATAATGAGAGTTTTAGTAATAACAATTGAAATTAAAGTGTTAAAAATTATGAAAAAAATTCACTTACCAAGGCGTTATTTCATATCCGAATCTGCTAATCCAGTTAAATTTAGTGAATTTTATTACAAACACCAGTTGGGTTCTAGAATATCACAAGAACTGCTCCATAACACGCATATAACGCAATGAAATGATAACATTATGAAGTACATCATTTTCACACAAAATGGAAAAACCATCATTTTCTTAGATTGTTGGTAGATTGTTGTTGTTCTTAGACTGTTAGATTTTTTTTCTCTATATTATTACCGTCTTCTACATAACTATCTCACTACTGCACAGGTTTGTTTTCGAATCTATCACAAAGTCGTTTACATCACAATAACTATAATATAAAACTGTTTAAAACTGTAATTTTATTAAAATATATGAGGTCCTTCACCAGAAAGTAATGTCACAAAAATTCGAATCACAAAAATCAATTTCGAAACATGTTTTCATGTGTATTCTTCTTTGTCATGCGGGATTTTTGCACACGGAAGCCAGGTAATTCTTTCGTTCTGAAGTTTAACTTAATGGGACACTGAAATAGTGGACTGGAATGGAGAAATGGTTCAGTTTAAACCACCATATATAAAAAGCCTAAAGTGTGGTTCACGGGTGTCGCACAAGGGTTACGGGGTCTATCAGACGGTCTCAGGCAGGCAATCAGTTTTAATTATATATGTATACTGGTGATCGAGTGAAATGGCGAGTCATGTCCGCCCACGCTTTCCGGCATGGCACATGATTGATTGATTGATATTGCTTATAATAATATATGGTCGCTGTAGCAGTCTGCATTTGGTATAGTTTTTGCCACTTTTAAGGCATTTCGAAATCTTCTGTTGATGAGGATGTAATCATTCTGATTTCTGATCTTATGATCAGGACTCCTCCATTTCCATAAGATCCTTGGATATTGTTGATGTCAGGTGTATCCAATAATCATACCATGCTCTTTGCCAACTGTACAAGTCTGCAACCTCGTTCAATACGTTCCTCTAGTCCAGTAGTTCCCAGCTTTACAAGCAGAGGGCCATATCTACTATTTTCGGTGGTTAAGAGGGCCACAACATTATAAAATTATAAAAGTCGTGCAATATCATTCTTACCTTTCTTAACTTTCGTCAATAAAATTCTAAAACTTTGAAGGCAGTCAGTGTCAGTACTACACTGCGGTTTTTTTTTTTTTTTTTTTTTTTTTTGTTGTTGTTTAATATCATAAGTTCATTTGCCAATATATTTTAAATCAGTTTCGTGAATCGCTATTAATGTAATTACTTTAGAATTGTAACTGCTCTTCATAACCAGTTGCTTAAGTTCAGATGCCAGTTTATCAATGTCTGGGCACAAATCTGTCGTGCCCAAAGTCATAAGCGCAGCTTATCAGTCAGAAGGCCACCAAACCTTACTCAAGACGACTACCACGTTATGGACAGACCAGAACAGGTCTTTCTTCTGCGCCTCAGAACAGGACACAATAGATTACGCAACCACATGTATATACAATTCAAGATTGGTGACTCAACCATGTGCACATGTGGTTTGGCGTTGCAGACAGCAGAGCACATACTCCAGGATTGCCCAAACTACAACATATCCAGGCGAACCTTCTGGCCTAGAGAGACAACAGTGGAAGATAAACTCTATGGACCGCTGAATGAACTAAAAAAGACTGTTGGATTCATACAAGAGACAACATTGCAGTTATTGGCTTATTTCAGGCGAACGAAAGAAGAAGAATAAGCGCAGCTAGATTACTGTCGGTGAGTTTGGAACGTTGCTTTTTTTTTCTTTTTTTTAAAGAAAATTTTATAACGGTCATTGCGGAAAATGACTGCTCGCATCTGTGAGTCGAACCAAAACGACAAATGTATCTCTGGGCGAATGAACGCAAGTGTTCAAATTGTTCGACAGGCAATAGTCGCCTGAATGAAATCATACGATCAGCTGAAAGTGAAGCAAGCAGCTCCAGAAAATTACATCTCAGTGCAGAATTGGGTACTTTTGCTTTCTTTCACCCCAAACAAAAGGGAATCCCAGGGTATGACGTCACATCCAGGGGTTCCCTGTGTTGCACCGAACATCCAGGGGGTTTCCGTGTGTTGCGCCGTAGCTCGGTGCGCAATTCTATGCGGCGGTGGTGGTGCGCTATTCTTTCACTTTCCGGTTAGGGTTAGGGGTAGGGTAAGGATTAGGGTTAGGGGTAGGGTACACACAACCCTAACCCTACCCCCTAACCATACCCCCTAACCCTACCCCCTAACCCTAACCGGAAAGTGATTGCAGGACCGATGCAAATGAGGATCGAAGGGGAGACAGACACTCACACACAGAAACGGTTGCCAAAGCCCAAAGAAACAACACTGTGGTGTGGGGCAATTGAAACGCACTGACACGCACTCCAGCCGAACACAGAGGAGATCACCGTCGGCGCTAAATATAGCTGGTGACTCTAAATATAGCTCGCAAAGTTTGTTTGGGGTGAAAGAAAGCAAAAGTACCCAGAATTGCTTTTCAAATAAATTACGTCGTGCTGAAGTAATTGACAGAGCTTGACATCAGAAAATACGATTGGATTTATGAAGAGGGCAACATTATCTTCCTCTATAGTGAACTCTTGAAATCTCGACTGAAAGATATTCAGAAGACTTTCAACTTTTACTTTGTACTGTAACAAGTCACATTTCTTTTCCACCACAAGCTTCTTCAGAGTTGGAAACGCCTCTTCAGTCCCTCCAGTCAACTGTCCGATAAACAGTCGCAGTCTCATTTTAAATGAAGAAATGTCATTGCACAAATTTGTGAATAGTTTGTGTTTTCCCTAGATCCTCGCATTTAAACAGTTTAAATGAGATGTGATGTCCACCAAAAATGCGAGGTCATTAAGCCAGTCATCGTTCAGCAGACATTCCCGTTCTGTGGGCATTTCATTTATTTCAGACAGAAACAGATAGACACTATTTCCAGTGCCCAGAAACGTGACAGAACTGTCCCTTTAGATAGGCATCTGACATCACTGTGTAACAGTAGCTCACCGTATTCGCCATTTAGGCCTGGTAGAAACTGTCTGAACTCACGCCTGTTCAGCGCCTTACTTCGAATTTTCTTCACACATCTCAGAACAACATCCATGACATGTTTCATATTTAATGCCTTTACACACAGATCTTCTTGGTGAATGATACAATGATATTTTAATATAGTGTGGCCTAGAAACTGTTCCACTAATGCTAGACATCCAGACTTTTTACCCGTCAAAGCCGGAGCACCGTCGGTGCATACCCTGTCAAACTTGGTCCATTCTATGTTGTTTTTCTCCACACGCAACTTCAGAGTTTCTAACAGATCAGTCCCTCTCGGTAGTTGCATGCATCGATTCAAGTCCAAGAAGTTCTTCAATGACTTCAAAATTATCGTTTATTGCTCAAACAAAAACTGCGACATGAGCTGTATCAGAAATGTCAGTGGATTCATCCATTGTCAATGAAAAAGAATTAAAATTTTTTTATATGTGCTGCTACTTTACAATGAACATCGTTGGCTAAATCTTCAACTCGCCTGGCCATATTATTATTAGATAAAGAAATGTGATCAAATTTTGTTTCGCACTTTTTATCGCCAAGCATTCTAGCAGCGTATGGAGCCGGTCGCTCAGAAAGCAGTGTCAAACTACTGAGCGTAATCTTGCTAAGAAATCAACAATCAGCTGAAAGATGCTGACGTTGACAGCGATATCATGTAAAGGATGTGCAAAACATTTATTTTATTCTAGTAGAAATTTTAAGGGAAGGCTTGATTATTTCTTTTGCATCGGTGAACGGCTTTTTTTTTGGGGGGGGGGGGGACGAGCCAACAACAGCACACTTGCTCTCTTCGTTAGCTTTGGTGAAAAATGACTGCTGCCTAGTCAGAGAACTTTCTTTTTTAGCTATGAAATCTTTTCTTAGCTCCGAATTGATCGGATGTTGAGCATTTATGTCTGAATGTGTGGTCGTGTAGTGTCGTTCCAGATTAAATTTTTTTGTAACAGAAACACAAAAACCGCAGATTAAGCAAATTGGTTTACAACTTCAGCTAGGCATAAACATAAGTTTCTCCGTCTAATCTTCGTTGAATTCTCGACAAGCAACGTCTTCACATTTTCGCTTTTTATCATTGTTTGATTTTAGATTTTCCACATTCATGTTTGTAGGATTTAACGGTAAATTTGTATTTGAAAAAATCTAATTTCAATGCAATACTACCGACTCTGCTAAACAGTTGTAACAAACGACAACATGGCGCCTTTCGCACTCTGATTAATCGACAAGGAACTTCATAGCGTTACGTTGCGATCTGAACAGGCTCATTCAATAATATCTGAGCGTAACAACCACGAGCTGAGTAAATTATCGCACGCTGACGGGGTGCTCTTAGTGCATTTGTAAAATTATTAAAATCTATTATATTAAATAACGAGACCTAGCGTGCCCCTTTCTGACAGCTGGCCACAAGTGGCCCGCGGGCCGTGGTTTGGGAACCTCTGTATGTGCTCTCTTTGACTTTCGTTGTTCTATGCGCGCTCTCTGACTTCCGTTGTTCTATGTGCTCTCTCTGACTTCTGTTGTTCAATGTGCTCTCTCTCTCTTACTTTCGTTGTTCTGTGCTCTCTCTCTCTCTCTCTCTCTCTTTCTCTCTCTCTCTCTCTCTCTCTCTCTCTCTATTTCTCGCTCTCTTTTATTCTGGCTTTCGTCATAATGTGTGCTCTCTAATACATTCGTTGTTCTGTGCTCTCTCTCTCTCTCTCTCTCTCTCTCTCTCTCTCTCTCTCTCTGACTTCCGTTGTTCTATGTGCTCTCTCTTTCTCTCTATCTCTCTCTCTTTTTCTGACTTCCGTTGTTCTATGGGCTCTCTGTCTCTCTCACTTTCGTTGTTCGATGTGCTCTCTCTCACTTCCGTCGTTCTATGTGCTCTCTCTTTGACTCCTGTTGTTCTATGTGCTCTCTCTCTCTCTCTCTTTGACTTCCATTGTACTATGTGCTCTCTCTCTGTGACTTCAGTTGTTCTATGTGCTCTCTCTCTCTGACTTGTTGTTGTTCTATGTGCT
>OY992894.1:63991401-64210708 GCA_963921405.1 Cepaea hortensis | reverse complement strand
ATGTGCTCTCTCTCTCTGACTTCCGTTGTTCTATGTGCTTTCTCTCTCTCTGACTTCCGTCGTTCTGTGCGCTCTCTCTCTCTCTCTCTCTCTCTCTCTGATTTCCGTCGTTCTATGTGCTCTTTCTCTCTCTGACTTGCGTTATTCTATGTGCTCTCTCTCTCCGACTTCCTTTATTCTATGTGCTCTCTCTCTCTGACTTCCGTTGTTCTATGTGCTCTCTCTCTCTGACTTCCGTCGTTCTATGCGCTCTCTCTCTCTCTCTCTCTCTCTCTCTGACTTCCGTCGTTCTATGTGCTCTCTATCTCTCTTCTGATTTCCGTTATTCTATGTGCTCTCTCTCTCTCTGACTTCCTTTGTTCTATGTGCTCTCTCTCTCTCTGACTTCCGTTGTTCTATGTGCTCTGTCTCTCTCTGACTTCCGTTGTTCTATGTGCTCTCTCTCTCTAACTTCCGTCGTTCTATGTGCTCTCTCTCTCTGACTTCCGTCGTTCTATGTGCTCTCTCTCTCTCTGTCTGACTTCCGTTGTTCTATCTGCTCTCTCTCTCTGACTTCCGTTGTTCTATTTGCTCTCTCTCTCTCTCTCTCTCTCTCTCTCTGTGACTTCCGTTGTTCTATGTGCTTTCTCTCTGACTTCTGGTGTTCTATGTGTTCTCTCTCTCTGACTTCCGTTGTTCTATGTGCTCTCTCTCTCTCTCTCTGACTTCCGTTGTTCTATGTGCTCTCTCTCTCTCTGACTTCCGTCGTTCTATGTGCTCTCTCTCTCTCTCTCTCTGACTTCCGTTGTTCTATGTGCTCTCTCTCTCTCTGACTTCCGTCGTTCTGTGTGCTCTCTCTGACTTCTGTTGTTCTATGTGCTCTCTCTCTCTCTGACTTCCGTCGTTCTATGTGCTCTCTCTCTCTCTCTGTCTCTCTCTGATTTCCGTCGTTGTATGTGCTCTTTCTCTCTCTGACTCCCGTTATTCTATGTGCTCTCTCTCTCTCTCTCTCTCTCTGACTTCCTTTATTCTATGTGCTCTCTCTCTCTGACTTCCGTTGTTTTATGTGCTCTCTCTCTCTGACTTCCGTTGTTCTATGTGCTCTCTCTCTCTCTGACTTCCGTTGTTCTATGTGCTCTCTCTCTCTCTCTGACTTCCGTCGTTCTGTGTGCTCTCTCTGACTTCTGTTGTTCTATGTGCTCTCTCTCTCTCTCTGACTTCCGTCGTTCTACGTGCTCTCTCTCTCTCTCTGTCTCTCTCTCTCTGATTTCCGTCGTTGTATGTGCTCTTTCTCTCTCTGACTCCCGTTATTCTATGTGCTCTCTCTCTCTCTCTCTCTCTCTCTGACTTCCTTTATTCTATGTGCTCTCTCTCTGTGACTTCCTTTATTCTATGTGCTCTCTCTCTCTGACTTCCGTTGTTCTATGTGCTCTCTCTCTCTGACTTCCGTCGTTCTATGCGCTCTCTCTCTCTCTCTCTCTCTCTCTGACTTCCGTCGTTCTATGTGCTCTCTCTCTCTGTCTCTCTCTCTGACTTCCGTTATCCTATGTGCTCTCTCTCTCTCTCTCTCTCTCTCTGACTTCCTTTGTTCTATGTGCTCTCTCTCTGACTTCCGTTGTTCTATGTGCTCTCTCTCTCTCTCTCTCTCTGACTTCCGTTGTTCTATGTGCTCTCTCTCTGTGACTTCCGTTGTTCTATGTGCTCTCTCTCTATTTCTTTGCTCTCTCTCTCTCTCTCTCTTTCTCTGACTGTCGTTGTTCTGTGTACACTCTCTCTCTCTCTCTCTCTCTCTCTCTCTCTCTCTCTCTCTCTCTGCTGTATCATCGTATTTTCTCATGGCTGTCTTGTGTTCGCTGTTCGCCCAGTTTATAATTATTATTAAATGCAATGGGTGGCCCATTTATCCACTTTGTTCAATAATTCTGGATGATCTACATAGTCATGTGCCTTTTTAAAAATAAAAATGTGATTGCCACAGGGATGACTTGTTCACCTTTCTTGTTCTGGCTGACTATAGACTGCATTATGAAGACAACAATAACTACCATCAGACATGGACTGGTTGAGGAGCTTCACCGATGATATTCTACGCGGGGGCTTCAAATAAAAACATTAAAATTGTGATAGAAATTACAATAACCGTGCCATTGTCTGGTAACCTGTCAGTATTGTTGTTAAGGATGCCAAGAGTGATCAGCACGTGGCATCACGATGCAGACGAACACAGTGACGTCACGAGGACAGTTTAAAGATAGCAGCACCACTTTTGACATGCACCAACCAAAGAGGAGAGCGTTCTGTTATAGTTAGTTAGTTAGTCTGTCCTCTTGAGCCTAAATCGGCGCATAGGGCAGAAGTCATGGCTCTCCATGTCTGGCGGTTCGCTGCTACCTGTTGTACATCGTACATCTTGGATGTTCACTTGGCCGTTGAATGAGCCTTCTCTAATGATGGTTCTACGCAGGGTCTCTCTTGGTCTTCCCCGTTTTCTTTTCCCTACCGGTGACCATATGAGGGCTTGGTAGGGGAGTCTTGTCTTTTCCATTCTGAGTACATGGCCGATGTAGTTCCAACGGCGTCTTCTGATAAAATTGGATACAATATCTGGCTTAGTCTCGTTCTGTTATTCGTGTTGTTTTTATTTTATAATCACTGAAGGGGTGAAACCAGTAGCAATTCATCGGCGAATAAAGCTCCAGCATGGTGATGCATGCCTGTCAGTCCAGCAAGTGTGTGAGTGGAGTAGGAAGTTTCAAACCGGCGTGACTTCTGTGACAGACTGTCCGATCCCATGAAGAGATACAGCACACACAACCAAGACAATTTTTTTTCTACAGGAATCCAAGCACTTTATCGGCGCTGGAGGACTTGCATTTTACACAGTGGTCACTACATCGAAAAATGATACATTTATTCTGTCCTTTTTCAGAATATATTAACCCAAGGAGGAGGAGGAGGAGGAGGAGGAGGAGGAGGAGGAGGAGGAGGAGGAGGAGGAGGAGGAGGAGAAGGAGGAGGGATATAAAGGTTGCACTGATGCACTATTTACACTTAGACAAATTTGTGGGAAAAAAACCATCGAAAATAGTTGCCAGCAGAATATTGTGTTTGTAGACCACGAAAGGGTGTTCGATAGAGTATACAGATACAAATTATGGACCATCCTTGAAGACTATGGGATACAATGACAATTGCTAGAAAACATCATAGCCATGTACCACTCGCGCCGAAGTGCAGTAAGAACAGAAGAAGGTATGTCAGATATGTTCACAGTCAATACAGGAGTGAGACAGGGATGTGTGTTCTCCCCCCTGCTATTTAATATCTACATGGACAGAATATTCAAAGAAGCAAGCCTTGGCAGAACAGAGTCAGACAATTTGGAACTCTTTACTTCAGATGAAACAACAGACCCACATGCAATACATGAGCTTCTGTTCGCAGACGATCAGTGCCTGTTTTAGATACGACGAGGGTAGACTGCAAAATCATATTAATTTGAGTCCAACATGCAGCATATATATATATATATATATATATATATATATATATATATATATATATATATATATATATATATATATATATATATATATATAACACACACACACAAGCTGACCCGGCCCGGCTTCGCCCAGTCCCTGACGGGGATTTATCTATCTATCTATCTATCTATCTATCTATCTATCTATCTATCTATCTACCTATCTATCTATCTATCTTCGTTCGTTCTATCTATCTATTTATCTATCTATCTATCTATCTATCTATCTATCTATCTATCTATCTATCTTCGTTCGTTCTATCTATCTATCTATCTATCTATCTATCTATCTATCTATCTATCTATCTATCTATCTATTTGTCTGTCTATCTGTCTATCTGTCTGTCTGTCTGTCCGTCCGTCTGTCTATCTATCTATCTATCTATCTATCTATCTATCTATCTATCTATCTATCTATCTATCTATGTTCGGCCCTTTCCCGTTCCCGTTAAAAATATAGATAGAATAGAAGAATAGATAGTTAGATTGATAGTAGAAAATATGATTGGACTAAATAGGGCAACGTGAAAGTATTGAAAGTAAACTTACCAAGATATCACGAACAGCCAATAAATGGTGGGCGGTGGGTTGACTGCAGAGTACTGCAAAGGATATGCAACTAACGTTCTCTCACAAAATATTAAATTTTTTTTTAACGAACGAAAAACTTTATTTTCAAAGGATTAAGAATTGGGCACGCAGGCCCGTCCTACATTATGCCCTTCTTCTCTATTTCCTCTCATACATTCTTTCATTCAACAAATTTTGACAACAAAAGAACAATAAGCATTAAAACGCATGAAAAATAATCAATAATACATGACTCGTTGAGGCAATATTTAACATGGACATCATAAATACCCAACGTGGGTGTAACGTGCCATAAATATGGGAATGTTTAAAAAAATTACATTACATAGAAGAAAAAAAACATTCAATTTGATGTGGAAAAGAAATAAAGAAGAGTAAAACATCTAATGTGCTGTTGAAGAAAAATAAAAAGATGAGTTAGAAAATTTTCACGTATTTAAAATAGATGCAGAGTTAGAAAATTTTCACGTATTTACAATAGATGCATTATTTTTATGAAAACTTTGAAAATGCCTTAAAGATTTTTTCATTATATATTATAACGCATATGCCCGTAGATAAATGTAGATAAACATTTTATAAAACTTTGAGAAAAATGCAACAATTATTTAAATTACATATATAGCAATGCTACTAAAAGTTATGTCCCTTGATTTAACTTTTCTTCAGTTAAGTCCCCTTGCTATATATTAACTATAATGTAATTAAACAATTAAATTATATTACGTAATGAACTGTTTGTAAACTAACAAACTATGCCAGTTGGCTGCCATGGAATGAGAAGAACATCTGTAGAAAATTTCATCTCAATCGGATGGACCGTTCGCGAACGCAGAAAGGACATACATACATACGTTGTCTTATATATATATATACTAGCAGACCCGGCCCGGCTTCGCCCAGTTCCTGGTGGGGAGCATCTCATTTAATTCATATAAGTAGTCATAAAAGTTCTCGTTTACGTTACCGACTATCTGTCTGTCTGTCTGTCTGTCTGTCTGTCTGTCTGTCTGTCTGCCTGTCTGTCTGTCTGTATGTCTGACCCGGCATCACCCAGCTCCTGATGTGGGGCATCTCATTTAATTCATATAAGTAGTCATATAAGCTCCCGTTCCCGTTCCCGACTATCTATCTGTCTGTCTGTCTGTCTATCTGTCTGTCTGTCTGTCTGATCCGGCCCGGCTTCGCCCAGCCCCTGATGGGGAGCATCTCATTTAATTCATATAAGTAGTCATATACGTTCCCGTTCCCGACTGTCTTTCTGTCTGTCTGTCCCTCCCTCCCTCCCTCTCTGTCTGTCTGTCTGTCTGGCTGTCTGTCTGTGTAATCATTTATTGGTTGCAGTTAGAACAACCTTAGATAAACGAAGACCAACTTACAAAAAGCATTAGAAAGAGCACTTGAAAGATCTTTACATCTTCCCCAACAATTAACTTGGGTAAATGGAGCGGCGGCAGCAGCAGCAGAAGAAGAAAAAGGAGGAGTAGAAGCTGGGAGGAGGAAGAGGGAGGTGGAGGATGGAGGAGGAGGGAGGAGGAGGAGGGAGGAAGAGATAGGCGGAGAGACAAGGAAGGAAGAGGAGGGAGGCGTAGGAGTAGGGAGGAAGGAGGAGGGATTAAGAGGAGGAAAGAAGAGGAGGAGGGAGGAGGAGGGAGGAGGAGGAAGGAGGTAGAGGGAGGAGAGAGGAGGAGAGAGGAGGAGGAGAGAAGAGGAGGATGGAGGAGGAGGAGGGAGGAGGGAGATAAGGGAGGAGGGAGGAGGAGGGGGAGAAGGGAGGAGGAGGAGGGAGGATGAGGGGGAAGCAGGGAGGAGGAGGAAGAAGAGAGGAGGAGAAGGAGGAGGAGTGATTAGGAGGAGGAGGAGGGAGGAGGAGAGCAAGGAGGAGGGGGAGGGGGGAGGAGGAGGAAGAGGGAGGAGGAGGGGAGGAGGAGGAATTGGGAGGAGGAGGGAGGAGGAAGGAGAAGGAGGAGGGATGATGAGGGAGGAGAAGAACGCAGGAGGAGGAGAGGGAGGAGGAGAGGGAGATGGAGGCGGAGGAGGGAGGAGGCGGAGGAGGGAGGAGGAGGGAGGAGGTAGAGGGAGGAGGAGGAGGAGGGATGTGGAGGGAGGTGGTAGAGGGAGGAGGCTGAGAGAGGATGAGGAGGGAGGAGGAGAAGGGAGGAGGAGGGATGAGGAGGGAGGAGTAGAGGGAGGTGGAGGAGGGATGAGTAAGGGGAGGAGGAGGAGGGAGAAAAAGGGAGGAGAAGGAGGAGGAGGGAGGAGGAGGGATGAGGGGGGACATAGGAGGAGGAGGGAGGAGGAGGGAGTAGGAGGAGAGAGGAGTAGAAGGGAGGAGGAAGGAAGAGGAGTGATTAGGAGGAGGGAGGAGGGCGAGGAGGTAGGAGGAGGAGGAGGTCGAGGGAGGAGGAGGAGAAAGAGGGAGGAGGAGGAAGGAGAGGGGGAAGAGGAAGAGGAAGAGGGTAGGAGGAGGAGGGGGAGAGGAGGAGGAGGATTATAACGCATATGCCTGTAGATAACTGCAGCGAAAAGGTGGGTCTGTCTATCTATCTGACCCGGCGTGGCTTCGCCCAGCTCCTGGCGGGTTGCGTCTCATTAAATTCATACAACAAAATAAAGTAACTTAAAAGAATGTCCTTCAACACACCATCCATTATTTCTAATGAAAACCGTTTCTAATCACCTGCATGACTGTAGATAACTTCGTAAGCATAAAAAGATGAGTTACAATGTTATGCATTATGCATTATTTTTATGAAAACTTTGAAAATGCCTTAAAGATTGTATCATTATTTATTATAACTCATATGCCGGTACATAACTACAGACAAAGAGTTTATAAATCTTTGAAAACGATGCAACAATCTGACTATAGGTTATACAGCAATGTTATTAAAAGTTATGCCTTTTGAAATAACTTTTCTAGAGTTAAGTCCCCTCGCTGTATATAAATTACAATGTAAAATGAAAAATTAAATAATATTAAGTAAGCAGCCGATTTCACACTACAAAAATATCACAGTTGGCTGTGCTGGAAGGAAAGGAAGATGTGTAGAAAATTTCATCTCAATCGGATGGGCCGTTCGCGAACGCATAAAGGACATACACACCCACATCCTTTTTTATATATAAGATATATATATATATATATATATATATATATATATATATATATATATATATATATATATATATATATATATAGTATAAATACAGCCAAAATCTAGGTAATGCAAGTTAGCAGACACCGGGCCCACTAAGTATACAGATATATAGCACATCTCTTAAACAAGTTAAAGAAGTTAAATCTTTGAAGTATGATCATAAAAGATGAAAGATTGGACAGAGAAATTGAAATCAGATGTCACAACGCAAGTGCGCTTACATATCAACTATCACCCTTACTGAAACATCCAAATATACCCATGTCCGTAAAACGACAGATAATAAGCAACACATTCACACCAACCCTATGCTCCCAATCTCAAACTTGTACATTATCCAAATCACACTTAGCAAAATCAACACTTGTGAGATGAAATGCCTATGGAGAGCTGCCAACCATCCGAGACCAAGTAATAAATGTTGTTATCAGGCAGACAGTGGGGTCAACATCTTGTACTACATTTATTGACAGACAGTCAGACGGTTTTGGCCATCTCATAGAATGCAACACCATCAACTACCAGCACTGGTCCTACATCAAGGGACATCTGCGACGAGAGCAAGAGGACACCAGAGGAGACAATGGATTGACGATATTGAAGACATCGTGCAATCACACGGAATGACGCTATCCAGTGCAACCCGTCGTGCGCTGGAACGCCAATTATTCCTCCCCACGACGCTAAACGGCAAAAGTGGAAGATGATGATAATGATGTGAGTGTGAGTGTATGTGGTTAGTGTGTAAGTTTTTCTGCGTACGTGTGTGTGAATGTGTGTGTGTGTGTGTGTGTGTGTGTATGTGTGTGTATGTGTGTGTATGTGTGTGTATGTATGTGTGTGTGTATGAGTGTGTGTGTGTGCGCGCGCGCGCGTGTGTGTGTTGAGAATATGTATGTTGTTAATATGTCACGAAACTGCAGTTTAGTGATTCCTTGATACTTACATATCAAAATACAATGAAGGAGGAGGGTTACCAATTGTGTACTTCATTCTGAGAGGAAGAATAAAGTATAGATCATTGACCTCCGAATATAAAAATAGGATACAGGTACGTGCCGAGGTCAGTGGCTGCCGCTCGTATCGGCCGACGGGAAAACGAACGGACAGAAAAACTGGGAACAGAAAGACGGTGATCAAAGCATAGATTTCTTTGAAGTGCGACCAGCGATGAACGGAAGAACAGCGTAACAACGGAGAGAAACGAACAACTAACCACTACGTGATTTCACCGCTTTTTGAGGGGAAGGATACGGCAAATTTGATTGTAGATCAAACAATCAGCGTAGGATTGGACACTTGTTATAAATAGTAGCAACTGAGGTTTCTAGTTAGTGTGTGTTCCAAACTGGGCTGAATGAGATATGCTCCTGAGTGGGGAAAGAAATACACGTCCCTAATGGTTTAAAGAAGATGGAATATTAGTGTGTTATTCGCTAGTGTATTTCAATTCCAGGAGAATAAGTGCATATATAAGGCATTAATACTTTAGAGTAATAGTTTAGCATAGGACCATAGATGTGTAAGCATAGGGTTTATCATTGCTTTCTATTAGTGAATAAGTTAGACTTTGATAAATTCATATGTCTTATGTGGGTGTTTACTTCGGAAGCCTTGTCATTATGGCTGGAGAAGGACACTTGCATAAGTAGTATTAAGTGGCAGACACTTATCACTGGATCTGTTATACTTTTCACAGGTTCAAATCCTATCCGGATATAACGAGAAGATAGACACATACTTCGTGTGTGCTGGAAAAGCTTTGAAGATAAAACTAAAGGCATTTCATTTGTGGGGAGAGCAAATACCCCACTAAACCAAGTAATAAATTAGACAGGATCAAAGAAGAAATAAACTATACTTTTAAAGGAACTTTGAAAAAGAAGATCCAGATAACTAACGTAATAAGGAAAAAAGGAATATAGGTTTGCAGAAAACAAAGCAGAATAAAAATACCTACGTCTTGTAGGCATAGACAATAGACAAGTAAAAACATTGCTACTCATAGAGACAATATGCTGAACTGTGGTGAGGTGGTGTTTTTCAATGTCGGATAAATACTTTCATGAAACAGACTCGGGCGAAGTCATAAACTGACCGGATTATTATTACTGTACAGTGATACAGCGGTGAACAGTTTTGTTTCATTCAATAACGGATTTACCGTCAGACTCAAGCATACGGATCATCCAGGGTGAGAGCTTTCCTGTTTGATGTGCTGTCCTGTGGTTTTGCATAATGAGTGGGCGAGATGTGACACTGCTGCTAGACATTCAGAGTTCATTCTGGCACCAACAATAGAATACACTATCAACTACGCTTACACAGTCAATACATACACCAGACATAGTTTTTATTAATAAATCTTTTATTTATCGTTGAAAGGAACTGTTGTCGGAGTATGTGTTGAGGGAATAACAGAGAGAGTGAAAGAAATAGATATATGGAAAGGAAGACAGAAGGGGGGAGTGTAGACAGAAGTCAGTCAATAATCCCAACAGATAATAAGTTTGAAGATGTGCTTGTTGATTCCACATTCCTCCCGGGAAAACAAGTGACATAATTGGTGGAGCAGCGGGGTAGTTACATAATACCCACATGAACTGCAGGCATAACAGGGCATATGCATAGAGGGGTACCTGCATATTGGCACAGGCATAGCGGAGTACCTGCATGTCGGGACATACTGATTGGAATAAATATAAGTATACATTGATGACTTTTAATGGAAGGACGTTCATTGGATATATGGTGCCATTACATTTATGGTAGAAACATTTCATTAATGCTGGTGACTTTACAGTGAGAAAGTTCCAGACAGAAAGAATGTGGATAGGTGGTAAGACACATTACATACCTAGTCACACGGTCACACGTCTACATAAGTCTTTATCCTATATCTCCTCTTGTGGATGAGAGAGTGGTTGTGATGTATTGTGTGGTGTTGTAGATTAATAATATTGGATAGAGATAGATAAATGATATAGGTTCTAGGTAGAATATAATTCTATAGTGAGTATTGCTTTACTGCCTTGAAGTGTCTGTACTCTATTGCTGACTTACCTTCTTTAATATGGCAACTCCTAAAGTAACTACAGCAGAACTAAGGGCCAACGGGGAGGCGATTGGTTTAGCTGGTTCGGAACTAACGGATTACGTACAGGAGAGAGAGGGGGAAATTCGTCAAGCGGAACGAGAAGATCGGAAGGCTGAGTTGGAATTGAAACGCATGGAAATGGAACAAATCAACAAGCGGTTGGATGCTGAAGTGGAGCAGACCAAAAAGAGGTTGGACGCGGAAGAGGCCAACAAGATACGGGAACATGAATACCGCATGAAAGAGATGGAACTCAAAACACAAACTAAGGGAGAAATAGATGGCGCGGAAGGCGGATCATCGATACATGGTGCAACCAACATGAGTGGATCTAGCTACCATGCAATGAAGTTTCCCTTAGCTGTTTATGAGGAGTCTAAAGAAAAATTTGACAACTTTGCGAATCGGTTCGAGGCTATGGCAGTCGCTATGGGACTGGATAGAAGCCGATGGGCTCTTAAATTATCCCAGGCTTTACGTGGTTCGGGGTACGAGGTCTACACACGCCTACCACCAGGACATGAAAATCAGTACGAGGAATTAAAAGCCGCTTTGATGAAACATTATGAGGTCACAGCGCAAACGTATCGGAAAAAGTTTAGATCGTCTAGACGAGAGCTGAGAGAGCTATTCGCTGCCTACAGTCTGAGGTTGAAATCCTATCTCCAAAAATGGATGGACTTGGCTGAATTCAAGAGGGATTATGAGAGTCTCGAAGAGATGATGGTGGTCGACCAGATGCGAAAGCAAATGTCGAAACCTCTCAAAACCTTCTTGGGAGAACAAGGGGCGGAACGGATTGATGTTGTGAATAAGCTGGCGGAACGATTCGTAGAGGTACATGGGGAGGCTGCGGAACTCAGTATTCAAACCAAAGGTCTGGAGAAACAAGACCAAAAGAAACCTAAGAACTGGGAAGGAGAAAAAGTGGAACCTTATATAAAGGCGTCAATGGAGAGTTCAGAGAAGGTGAAGGAAGGAAGCCAGAGCACCTCGAATTCTTCAGCGAAACGACCGTGGTCCGAGAAGTGGTGTTCATTCTGCAAGGTGCCCTCTCATAACACGAAGGACTGCAGATCGAAACCTAAAAGTTCTTACTTCGCAGCATGCAAAGTGATTCCTACGACGGTGATCACAGACAAGGCTGAGGTCGGCGAAGGAGCTAGGAACAAAAAGGACACACGAAAACCTAGGAAGGGAACATGGTGTACACACTGCCAGTCGACAACACATAATACTGTGGACTGCAGATGCAAGGCAGAAGACGCCAATTGCATAACCAACCTCGAGGAATCAAAAGAGGAAGGCAAGGAAACGGTCAAGGAGATGAAAGACACTCAGGACCAAGAGAGACCACCTGTGGTCGAACTGATTGAAGTCAACGGCCAGCAGGTTGTTTGTCTCTACGATACCGGTTTGGATGGGGAAGCGGTGGTGGACGCCAGCTTGGTAAGCCCAGACCAACTTACAGGGGAGACCATAGAAATACAGCCGGCAATGAGGAATGCTGTTACCATGACGCTGCCAATCGCCAAGGTGGAGATTAAATCCAGGTACGTCACGGGCATTATTCCAGCTGCTGTATTATCTGACTCCTTATTTCCCATGATCATTGGCACGAAATATGTCTTTTTGGGGATGCCCAAACAGCCAGCCCACAAGGGAACAGTCGTCAGTGGATCTCAAGGGAAGGAAAAAGAGGCGGAGACACTATGCGACAACTCAGGGATAGGAGAAGTGCATACTGCCCAGAGGAAGGATACTACGTTGCGTCCTTGCTACAGGAAGCTGCAAAGAAGTGCTGAGCCACCAGAACGGGGACAGTACTTTCTGAAGAATCGACTACTCTATCGGAGAGCTGGGAGGGGAGACAATCTGCACGAGCAGTGGGTGGTTCCAGAGACCCACCGTCCTCAGATTCTTCAGAGTGGACACATCATAGCCGAGAATCGACATATGGGTGTCAGAGAGACCTTGCAGCAAATTTCCGGCCATTACTGCTGGCCAGGAATGACCGGTGATGTACGCCGGTGGTTGAAGTCTTGTTCGGAGTGCCAGAAAGCACCACCCAACAAGCGGACTAAGAGTAACCTAGCTCTTAAAGTGGAAGACAAAGTGGAAGTTCGGAGTCCAGCAGAGACCAATATACTTCAAGTAGGATGGAAAGGACCTTATCCTGTGGAAAAGGTTGAGTCCAAGAACATCTACAAAATACGGATCGGGGAAGAGCAGAAAAATCTCCCTAGACATCTCATTAGGAAATATGAGGAGAGATCCGAGAGTAAAGCTTCGCACATTATGGTGATGGCAGCCATTGGGACAAAGGTTACCAGTCCAGACGAAGACCAGAGATCGCCAGTACAACATAGGAGGGCCTATGGGACAGTACGTGATAGGTCAGATTTACCCAACGAAAGGAGGAGGGAAATCACACGTCAGGGAAAGGACAAGAGTGAAAGTTTCACCGGTAACCAAGTTCAGAAGGGGTGGGTAACGTCGGGTAAGGCGAGAAATACCCAGGACTCCAACCGAAGAGGGACTGACCAGATCCAATATCGTCCAAGATGGTCCTGGAAGCACAAGTCCAGGAGGTTTGGGCAAGACGACTCGGTCCAACGCGGACGAGGCGGAACAATCCCAGAGGCAAGGCCGGGGGAAACCAAGAAGACATGGAAGCAGTGTTACAATCAGGATGGGACAATCCGTCTGTATTGTGAGCCGTCGCTTACGCAAGTCGAAAGGAGGTCGACCGGATGGACAGGAGCGATGAGCCGACACTAGTTTCGGTCATGAGTAGTATGGTAGGGTGTCTATGAGGTCGCCTACTGGATGAGGATTTGAGCCATGTGAGGATCCAGTCATATCATCAACACGTGATGTTCATAGCTACTTCGGAGAAGCTCAACGCACGGTAGATGTGATGGTCGTTGTTGCTGCAACAGGACAACTTCACAGTGGAATACATCCTTTGTAAGGAGAATGTAGGAGAAGATTTCTTATCTAGACATCCAACTCCAGAGGAAGAGGAATAAGTTGGAGGATCATAGGAATCAAAACTACAGTGATGAAGAGTCGACTCGGTCAACTCTCTTAAGAGGGGGCCTATGTCACGAAACTGCAGTTTAGTGATTCCTTGATAACTTACATATCAAAATACAATGAAGGAGGAGGGTTACCAATTGTGTACTTCATTCTGAGAGGAAGAATAAAGTATAGATCATTGACCTCCGAATATAAAAATAGGATACAGGTACGTGCCGAGGTCAGTGGCTGCCGCTCGTATCGGCCGACGGGAAAACGAACGGACAGAAAAACTGGGAACAGAAAGACGGTGATCAAAGCATAGATTTCTTTGAAGTGCGACCAGCGATGAACGGAAGAACAGCGTAAGAACGGAGAGAAACGAACAACTAACCACTACGTGATTTCACCGCTTTTTGAGGGGAAGGATACGGCAAATTTGATTGTAGATCAAACAATCAGCGTAGGATTGGACACTTGTTATAAATAGTAGCAACTGAGGTTTCTAGTTAGTGTGTGTTCCAAACTGGGCTGAATGAGATATGCTCCTGAGTGGGGAAAGAAATACACGTCCCTAATGGTTTAAAGAAGATGGGATATTAGTGTGTTATTCGCTAGTGTATTTCGATTCCAGGAGGATAAGTGCATATATAAGGTATTAATACTTTAGAGTAATAGTTTAGCATAGGACCATAGATGTGTAAGCATAGGGTTTATCATTGCTTTCTATTAGTGAATAAGTTAGACTTTGATGAATTCATATGTCTTATGTGGGTGTTTACTTCGGAAGCCTTGTCATTATGGCTGGAGAAGGACACTTGCATAAGTAGTATTAAGTGGCAGACACTTATCACTGGATCTGTTATACTTTTCACAGGTTCAAATCCTATCCGGATATAACGAGAAGATAGACACATACTTCGTGTGTGCTGGAAAAGCTTTGAAGATAAAACTAAAGGCATTTCATTTGTGGGGAGAGCAAATACCCCACTAAACCAAGTAATAAATTAGACAGGATCAAAGAAGAAATAAACTATACTTTTAGAGGAACTTTGAAAAAGAAGATCCAGATAACTAACGTAATAAGGAAAAAAGGAATATAAGTTTGCAGAAAACAAAGCAGAATAAAAATACCTACGTCTTGTAGGCATAGACAATAGACAAGTAAAAACATTGCTACTCATAGAGACAATATGCTGAACTGTGGTGAGGTGGTGTTTTTCAATGTCGGATAAATACTTTCATGAAACAGACTCGGGCGAAGTCATAAACTGACCGGATTATTATTACTGTACAGTGATACAGCGGTGAACAGTTTTGTTTCATTCAATAACGTCAGACTCAAGCATACGGATCATCCAGGGTGAGAGCTTTCCTGTTTGATGTGCTGTCCTGTGGTTTTGCATAATGAGTGGGCGAGATGTGACACTGCTGCTAGACATTCAGAGTTCATTCTGGCACCAACAATAGAATACACTATCAACTACGCTTACACAGTCAATACATACACCAGACATAGTTTTTATTAATAAATCTTTTATTTATCGTTGAAAGGAACTGTTGTCGGAGTATGTGTTGAGGGAATAACAGAGAGAGTGAAAGAAATAGATATATGGAAGGGAAGACAGAAGGGAGGAGTGTAGACAGAAGTCAGTCAATAATACCAACAGATAATAAGTTTGAAGATGTGCTTGTTGATTCCACATTCCTCCCGGGAAAACAAGTGACATAATATGCGAGCGCAAATTTTTTAATTTGTTGTCTAAGGTAAGTAACTTACTCATTTCTAAATAGTATATTCTGTAAGAGCACTAGACTTGATTTTCCAATTAACTTTACAACCTAAAATACATTATTTTACCAAATGTTTGTTTATAAGTTAAATGCTATAAAATTATTTCAATTAAAATCTAAGTAGCAGAAAATTTGCACATCTGTCTACAACGTAATCTAGAAGTTTAAAGAAGATTTGTGTCAAGAAATGGTTACTTTAATTAAGTCTCCATTGTTAATATGATGAAACAAATTGTCACAATTTCTCTAGGAGGGGAAATAGCCGCCACGCGGTTATACCCTAAAATGATACAAATGTTTGATTAACCCCAACATCGACCACCCCAAATGAATCCATTGTGCTTGTGATTAAGTTACTACCCAACTAACTTCACATTCTTTGTGTGTTTTGGAGTTTCTCTCTCTCTCTCTCTCTCTCTCTCTCTCTCTCTCTCTCTCTCTCTCTCTCTCTCTCTCTCCCTCTCTCTCTCTCTCTCTCTCTCTCTCTCTCTCACACACTCTCATCCCTCTCTCCGCCCACCCAATCTCCCCTTTCCTTGTCTCTCATCGCGCGTGCCGGCGCTCGAGCAAACGCCACGTGTACCTGTTGGTAATGCACATTGCAGACACAGTTTTGTACGAAATAAATGTTTACCTTAAAAAATTGTAATTCGATTCGATTATCCCTACCCCGTTCAACCTCAAAGAGAAGTTATTGATTGATTGATTGATTGATTGATTGATTGATTGATTGATTTAGGAACCGACATCGCGCATTCGGGGCATTCCCATAAGCGTTCTGTCCCCCATCCTCAGCAGCCAGCGAAGAGTCCCAACACCAATAGTAAAGAGAAGTTATATTAGGGTCCATCACCGGCTCAGATTAATAATCCTGTAAACAGGATATTAATTTGAAGATGATTGTTGTCCAAAGAGGGTAGAACAAAATTATAAATAAAATTATCCAAATAAACGGTATCATTGCGATTGTCCAAGAATGAAGATTGGGATATTACTGTACACGCCCATTTTCTTAAGTGTATCATCATCAGCAGCATCATATAAATCAATGAATCATGTGCCATGTCGGAAAGCGTGGGCGGTCATAACTCGCCATTTCACTCGATCACCAGAGTCGTGGATCAGCTCATTGTTCCTTCTCGACCATGCCATGTGGTCAAGCCATCCGGGTATTTATCGTCCCCATGGTCTGTTCCCTTCGATCTTGCCAGTTGTCACTACGTTCTCCAATCCATTCCTTTTCATAACATGTCCAAAAAATTTTGACTGTCTACGTCTAATTTCTCTAATCAATTTACAATTGTCATTTGTCTCCTGTAGTACTTGGTCATTGGTTTTTTTCTGTCTGTCCATGGTATTCTTTGCATTCTCCTCAGAAACCACATTTCTGCAGCCATCAGATGTTTTTCAGCTTGACTGCTCATTGTCCAAGTTTCACATCCATACAAAAGAATAGGCTCTATGTAGCACCTCAACACTCTTTTCCTCGTTTCAATTTACATCTTTTTATTGGTCAGTATGTTTTTCATCTTGCTAAAGGCTACTTTTGCCATGGCGATTCTTATTCTAATCTCTACAAGGCATCTCCCATCAGATGTTATAACTGTTCCGAGATAATTGTACCGATTAATTTGTTGAAGAATAGTCCCACTTACTTGAATTATTACATTGTGGTATTTCGTTCTTCCTAGTGACGACCATAATCTGTGTCTTTTTACAAATTAATTCTAACCCCACTGATATTGTCCCACTTCATTATCAATCCTTATGGTAGCTTGTTATTTCCAATATATGTTTTTATATGTCTAATGTCTTTCCCATCAATTTGTAGATCTGCAAGCATATCCACCATGTTGACATGTCTAACTCTATCAAAAGCCTTTGTATAGGCAATAAAGCAAAGATATAGATCTTTGTTTACTTCTATAGAACGTTCAATAGCTGGACGCAGCATATACACAGCATTTATTATACCCTTTCCGATACGGCGGTCGATTCCCCATACCACACGATCACCAGTGTCGTGGATCAACTCTGTGTTCTTCTCTTGATCATGCCATGTTGTCAAGCCTTTCAGATATTTACCTCTCTACTTTCCCATGGTTCTTTCCCCCTCGATCTTATCAGTTGTCACCAAGTTCTCTAGTTTATTTCTTCTGATAACGTGCCCAACAAATGTTGGCTGTCTACGTGTAATTTTTCTAAACGGTTACGGTTTTCATGTTTCTTGTAGGACTTGCTCGTTGGTTTTTCTGTTTGTCATTGGTATTCAAAGAGTATGCTTAGCAAGGTGGAGAAAGGAATGTTTCTTGTGGAATGGCTCTCGTCGCTTCAGAGGTCACAGATCGTGAGAATTGTATGGATATTTTGCCCTGGCCATGCTGGTGTACGGGGGAATGAACAGGCTGATAGGCTAGCAGGGAATGCACCTCTTGGTGGTAGTTTGCCTACGGACAAAGGGGAGATGGTCGTGCGCTTGTGGGACCAGGTGGAGAAGGCGGAGGAACAGATTGAAAACCCATATGTGGAAAGAGTGAGATTGCGGGGGATCGGCAGGGGTTCTGGAAGAATCTCAAAACTGAGAGGGAAGACCAGGAGAACTTTTAATCAGATAGCGGTGGGAACGATTAGTAGTATGACTCTTCGCTGGCTGCTGAACGAGAGGACGGAGCACGTATGGGAATTCCTGAGTGCAGTGATGTCGGTTCTTAACTCAACTCAACTCAACTCAACTCAACATTGGTATTCTTTGCATTTTCCTCAGAAACCACATTTTCACTGCTATCAATTGTATTTCAGCTTGCCTGTTCATTGTCCACGTTTCACATCTATACAAAAGTACAGCTTCTATGTAACACTTCGTACCTCTTTTTCTCGTGGCAATAGACATATTTTATTGGTTAGTGTATTTTCCATCCTACAAAAGGCTACCTTAGCCATACCGATGTTTGGTCTAATCTTTTCAAGGCAAATCCCCCCCACCCCCCCCCCCCCCCACCCCAACCCCCAATCAGTTGTTATGACTGTTCCGAGATAGTTGTACCGATTTACTTCTTTCTTCTTCTTCTGCGTTCATCCGGATAGTATTTTTCGGAGAGATTGCGTTGAGCCTTTTTACAGCAGATCTGCGTTCTGCCGACACATCCGACTTCTGCGGGCATTTGTTGACCGGGTTGACCTTCTCGGGGGATTCACTGGTTTAAGATTATTCCCATTTAAGCTTACATTACATTGTGGTATTTCCTTCTTCTTAGTGACAACCATAATCTCTGCCTTCTTACAATTTAATTCTAACCCTAGTTGTTCACTGTGTGCAGTAAACCAACGCATGACGGTCTGCTGCCAAATCGCCCGCATCTGTGTTTCGAACGCGGTATGCGGGATTACGAACTGCGTCTGTAACGTCTTGGACACGGAGCCAGCACAGAGGTACATAATTATTTATAAATTGCAGGCATTCACCAGTCGGTGTCTACATAGAATGTTAAGACTATAATTATATGACAAAATCATTCATGCGTGGCTTATGACGAGATCAATACTTCAACTGAGTCTAACGAATGAAAGCGCTCTTAAACTTCCGGTGCAATGATAGCGGGGCAAGCGGTTCAACCTTTACTCCAGCATTAACCGATTCAGTGCAGAAGGATAATATATCCTCACATGTGAAATCCCATTAGGACAGAAGGACAATATACCGCCTTTTAGAGTTATCGTGTTATTTGTTTTGTTTCGTGGCATCGTACGCAATGTCAATACTTAGTGAAATAAAATGTACAGCATAATGAATACGTGCTCATTTGATTGTGAACCGTGTTTAGTCCAAACCTGCTGTTTGTTTGGCACTGAATCAGTTCAGTTGGACTTAAATTGTGACTTCTCGTTCGGAAAGCATTGGCAAACTGCTTAACCTACGATTGCTAAGAAAATCAACTTGAGGTTGATGACAACGTCCTACAAAGGACATGCACCATTTAAGAGGAGAGATCAGAACAAATTCCAGTGAATTAAGAGGTGGGAGAAAGACGTACGAGCTGGATAGGACACCATAGAGAAAATCCGACAATAGTATCCGTGACACTGTGTGCCATCTTTGGGAAATAGGCGTAATGAGGAGATTGCTGTCCAATGCACTATCACCGGTGCCAAAGCGGAAGAGATCTTGGAAAAGGGATTAAAGGCTTAAAGGTCTGTGAGTACGAATTGAGAACGAACGACTTTTATGCAACAGGCAACTTTGGCTTTGATGTCCAGGAGCACATTGACTTGGGCATCAAGTATGACCCTGGCATTGATATCTAGGGTAATGATTTTACATTGTCATCGACAGACCAGGATTCAACATCAGCCAGCGCGGGAGGAGAAAGAGTGCTATTGGTGCTAAGCACAGGATCACCAAAGATAAATGCGTGAAGTGGTTCCAGTAGAAGTACGATGGTATCATCCTACCTGGCAAGTAGACTACACCATATATCCTGTTACTACAATATAAATCTAATAACACATGGAAAAAAAATTAATAGAAACCCCTTTCACTCAGATACACATAGAGAAGGAGTCAGCACGGCCGAATGGGCAAGAGTACTCGTTCTTAAACATCCGGTATGCTAATGCCAAGGTAGAAGGTTCAACCCCTGCACCGGACAGTAGGACTAAAATGTTGACTTCTCGTCATTGACTTGGGGACCTAAATTACAAGTACCTCAAAAGTCGGAGCGGGTTCGTCTGAAGGCGAGGGACACTGTTAATAATAGGGAAAGCTAATCCACACGCAAAATGAAGTCCCTTGCACTAGGAGTAATAGCACGTTTGTTTACAGACTATACTTGAGGTCAAAGCCAGCGCGAGCTCGCGCGCGTGCGCACACACACACACACACACACACACACACACACAGGAAACACAGAGAAGAGAATTAGAGACACGGATGATTAATAATATGTGGAGGGCACGGAGAGAACCGCGAGAAATAGTGCAAGACAGGAGGACGGATGGCACCAGTAGGTTGGGGTTTTTATACCCCAATAATGGGGGGAGGGGGCTGCGTGGTCTCGAGGTATGGTGACCGCCTCGAGTGCTGGAGGTCCCGGGTTCAAGCCCCGGTGATGCCAAGATTTTTTTTCTCGTTTACTTCTAGTAATAAATTTCCCCTGGTCTCTGGGTAGTGAGATCGGACGCCCGTGTGTATTGTTGCGCATGTAAAAAATCCCTTGGCAGTTGGAAATCGAAAAAGTGTAGCCTAACGGCGGTGCCCGAGCAAAATTTCGAGTTAAAAATCTACCCAAAGTATTTCAGGATCCTCGGCGGTGCTACGGAGTTCGTGCACTGAGCTGAGTTTTTCCAGACTCAGGTTTGAGTTAGGAGGAGAACAGAGCACTTATGGGTTAAACCGTGTGCTGTGATGTTGATCCATCTCCTAAACTAAACTAAACTATACCCCAATAATATATATGTGATGTAAGTGTGTGATTGAGACTGTGATTGTTTGTGCGTACATATGTGTGTGTTTCTGTGTTGTGAATGTGCGTGTGTGTGTGAGTGTGAGTGTGTGTGTGTGTGTGTGTGTGTGTTGTGAATGTGCGCGAGCGTGTGGTTGTGCTTGTGCCTGTGTGTGTGTGTGTGTGTGTGTGTGTGTGTGTGTGTGTGTGTGTGTGTGTGTTTGCGTATGTGTGCGTGCACACGCAAGTTTTGTTTTTTTTTTCCTAGGGGAAATAACCTACTCATTTCTAAATAGTTTATACTGTAAGAGTACTACTAGACTTGACTTCAAATTAACTTATAAACTAAGAACAGATTAATTTACCAAATTATGGTGTAAGTCAAAATGTATGAAAATATTGCAATTAAAATCTAAGTAGCAGAAAACATGCACATCCGTCTACAACGTAATCTAAATGTTTCAAGAAGATTTGCATTAAGAAATGTTTGCTTTAATTCGATCTCAATTGTTCATAATTTATACTCTGTCTGTATTTAATTTATCTAGGAGGGGAATAGCCGACACTGTGCTATATACCCTTATACAATACAAAAGTTCGTTTAACCTCCACCCCAAACCCTCCCGCCCTAAGTAAATCCATTGTGCTTGTGACGAAGGCACTACTCAATGCAGCTAACTTCAGTCTGTGTCTGTTTAGGTTTCTCTCTCTCTCTCTCTCTCTCTCTCTCTCTCTCTCTCTCTCTCTCTCTCTCTCTCTCTCTCTCTCTCTCTCATCCTCCCTCCCTCTATCTCCCTGTCTTCCTCCTTCTCTCTGCTCTCTTCCCTCTCTCTCTCTATTATCTTATTGAATGCCATTAACATACTTCACGTTACACAATGTATATGCATGAAATATCCCCCCCCCCGCCCCAATTTGTGTGTGGATGCTCAGTTGTCAGTGTATGTGTTTCAATGTGCGGGAGTCAGGAATGTGTGTATACGGGCGTGGTTTTAAGTATTATTGATTATGTATACGAGCGTAAGACAGACAGACAGACAGACAGACAGACAGGCAGGCAGGCAGGCAGGCAGGCAGACAGGCAGGCAGACAGGCAGGCAGGCAGGCAGACAGGCAGGCAGGCAGACAGGCAGGCAGGCAGGCAGAATGAGCGGATGACTTGGTGTTTGTAATTGTGAGTGGGTATATGTGCGTGTATGTAAGTAAGTGTGTGTGACTGTGTGGATGCACGACTGTGTGGATGCACGACTGTGTGGATGTACGACTGTGTGAGTATTTGTGTACTTGCGTGTGTGAAAGTGTGCATGTGTTGACTAAGTCAGTATGGGAAGGAGTGAATGTATGTGCTGTGCTGTATGTACGAATGAAGATACAAGGTCCTGAGAGAGACAGAGAGGGAGACAGAGAGAGAGAGAGAGAGAGACAGAGAGAGAGAGAGAGAGAGAGAGAGAGAGAGAGAGAGAGAGAGAGAGAGAGAGTAGGTATAAATCAGTAAACTTTTGTTAGTGAGTGTGTGATTGCGAGTGAGTATATGTGTATGCGAGTGGGTGTGTATTTGTGACTTATTGAGTGGGTGCATACAGTTTGTGTAAATGATGTATACATGCTGGTATGTATGTATGTGTTTATGCACGTGCTGTGTATGTGTGTCTGGCTGCCTGCCTGTCTCATAACATGTTAATATTCATTGTTTATACTCACAACATTTATTAGATCATGTTTTCCCCTATGTGAATGTAACATGCACAATATTTAACTCATGTACGAAAGATGAGTGATTGGAAGGGTCGGCTGTATGTACGGGCCTGCGTGCCCAATTTGTGACCCTTTAAAAATACAGTTCGTTCGTTCGTTCGTTCTCTCTAGCGCGCGCTCGGGCAAATGCTACGTATATCTGTTTGCAATTTACTTTGTAAACTGGGATGCTTGTTGCACACACACAAAGCACATTGCAAATACACAGTTTTATACACAATAAAAGTTTAACTTAAAAAATAATAATTTTCGATCGTTCGTTCATTCCATTCGAGTAAAGAACATTTAAAATTCGACCTCGTTCAGCCTGCCTTGTGCGGCGTTGGTTATGTATGAAGTACAGGTTTTGCGGTAAAGAAAAAAAAAATAAATAAATAAAATGATCCAGATAAAAGATATCAATGCGAATGTCCAATAAGGAAGATAAGGATACTACTGCCCAGGCCCATTTTCTTAAGTGTATCATCATCATCATCATCATCATCATCATCATCATCATCATCATAATCATCATCATCATCATCATCATCATCATCATATGCCATGTCTGTAAGCTTGGGCGGTCGTTTCGCCAACTCACACGATCACTAGAGTAGTGAATCAGCTTTGTGTTCTTGTCTCGACCATGCCATGTGGTCAAGCCAATCAGATAGTTACCTCTCTGATTACCTCGTGTTCATTTCCCACCAATCTTGCCAGTTATCACTAAGTTCTCTAGTTCAGTATTTCTTATAACGTTCCCAACTAATTTTAACTGTCTGCGTCTAATTTCTCTAAACAGTTTACGTTTTTCAAATGCTTGTTGGTTTTTCTGTTTGTCATTGGCCTTTTTTTGTATTTTCCTCAGAAAACACAGCCTCACTGTCATAATATGTTTTTCAGCTTGTCTGCTCAATTCCCACGTTCCATATTCATACAAAAGTACAGGTTCTATGTAGCACTTCAACAGTCATTTTCTCTTTTCAAGTGGCGTCTTTGTATTGGTCATTATATTTTCCATCTTGCAAAAGGCTACCTTCGCCATATCAATTCTTGTTCTAATCTCTTCAACGAACCTCCCATCAGATGTTTTGACTGTTCCAATATATAATAGTTGTACCGGTTCACTTGTTTAAGGACATATCCAATCACCCTTATTGTGGAATCTCATTCTTCTTAGAGACGACCATAATCTCTGCCTGTTTACAATTTATACTAATCCTATATTTTCACTGTGTACAATTACCGCATCTACTAAATGTTAGAGATTCTGTTCATTGTCTGCAATCAATACCGTATCACCCGCATATTTAAAGTTATTGGTGTTATGTCCCCCAATGGTGATTACTGTAATATCTTCGAAATCTCTACTAATATGTTCACTGCATAAGGGAAAACAGATCTGGAGACATGATATATCCCTGTCTCAAACCTCTCTTAATAGGCTGATATTGACCTACTTCATTATCAATCCTTATGGCAGCTTGTTGTTTTCAATATATGTTTATTTTTACAAGTCTAAGGTCTTTCCCATCATTTTGTAGACCTGCAAGCATCTTCATCATGTTGACATGTTTTAATTTATGAAATGCCTTTGTGTAGTCAATAAAGCAAAGATGTAGGTCCTTGTTAGCGTCTCTTGAGCGCTCAATTAATGTTCTTAGCATATACACAGCATTTACTGTACCCCGTTCGTCATCTCCTATTTCGAGTTGTATTTTCTTCCTAACTCTTTGCTTGATGATTCTTAGTATAATCTTCGTGATGTGGCTCATTATGTTAATTGTTCGATGTTGATCATATTCTAAGGCTCCTGATTTCTTGGGGATTGCAATAAATATAGATTTATATAATTAATTTTAAGGCATTAATCATTTCTGTTTTGCTGTTGTCTGGACCAGGAGTCTTGCCAGCTTTCATATAGTTAAGAGCATTCTGAACTTCCATATTCAAAATTGATGGTCCTACATTATTAATCAGAATATCATACTGTTCCTCTCATGTATCATCATAAAGGTCTTTCGCATAAGCTGACCATGCATTTAAAATTTGATCTTTTTCTATTATGATTTTGTCATCTTTAGTTTTCAGATAAACTGGTGATTTGTAATTTCTTTACTTAGTGATGTCATGAATTCTGTTGTGTATTAATTATTAATTTGGTATTCCGGGTGTTGTGTTGGATTTCAATTTCCCTGAATTTTTTTTTTCAAGCATGCATCTTTTGCCTCTTTGCACAATTTCCTATGTTCCTGTTAATCTCTTCATATTTTTCACGGTTATTTTTGTAATTTCTTTTTATTTCCATTAGTTTTAATGTGTCTTCCGCCATCCATTTCTTACGTCCCATCATCTTCATTTTTGGGATAGTTGTTTATGCAACCCCGTTGGCTGAGTAGCTTTAATATTTCCCAATAGTCACTGCCAGTAGTTAAGTTTGGCGCGCATCCACGTAGTTTTTTGGACGCGGCTGGCGGCTGATAGTTTTATGAAGGTTTTTTGGGAAAATTGCCGAGTGGGGAAAATTTTTTTTGGCGGTGGCTGCCTGGTCTGGTGGGAACGAAAATCTGTGAAAGTAATTAAGGTAGCGGGCGTAAAAGTATTTGGTTGGTGGGTTGTTTCTGTGAAAGTAATTAAGGTAGCGGGCGTAAAAGTATTTGGTTGGTGGGTTGTTTCTGTAAAAGTAATTAGTGTGAGTACGGCTGAAGGGTGTGAAGGGGAAACGTTATATATATATATATATTGGTTACAAAACGAAGGGTATATGAATATGGCGAGTGAAAGATAAACTTGCAAGGGTGTGATGGGTTGTGGTTATACTCGACGAAGTAAGAGATGGAGGGGTGCATGCGGAAAAGTCATTAAGTAACGGGTTGTAAAAAACGTGGGTGAGTGGTGTGTTAAATATTTTGAACTGTTAGCACATTGGCGGTGTACATCAGTAGGAATAGACGGAATAGTTGTGGTGGTGATAGTAGTCATAGTGGGTATGGTTTAATGAAATTAGTTGATAACGGGTGGTTATTAGCCCTATGTAGAGGGTCGTAGTGACTTAGTCACTAACATCACACGTGTTACAAATGAAACCTTAAAAAGTAAACTAGTCGGTTGTAATGGATCTGGTGTAGTGTCATTCGGTGATAAGGGGTGGGTACCAGGTATTAGTGGTCAACAGATGAAAAGTAGGAAAATTTTAGGGAAAATGGTTGTAATGATATGGTGATGATTAAAGGGTGGTAAATCACTGGTCAAGCAGTGGTCAAGCAGTGGTCAAGTGAGGAAAATTTTACGGGAAAGTGGTTGTAATGATATGGTGATTATTAAAAGGGTGATAAATTAGTGGTCAAGCAGTGGTCAAGCAGTGGTCAAGTGGTGGGCAAGTGAGGAAAATTTTAGGTGAAAGTGGTTGTAATGATATCGTGATGATTAAAGGGTGGTAAATTAGTGGTCAAGCAGTGGTCAAGCAGTGGTCAAGTTGTGTTCAAGTGAGGAAAATTTTACGGGAAAGTGGTTGTAATGATATGGTGATTATTAAATGGTGGTAAATTAGTGGTCAAGCAATGGTCAAGTAGTGGTCAAGTAGTGGTTAAGTGGTCGAGTGACCACTTAAATTGTAGGGGAAAGTACGTGTAGTGAACCTGTGTTTGTTAAAGTGATCGATGACGTGGTCAAGTAGTGGTCAATTAGTGGTAAATGGTCAAGTGACTACTTAAATTGTCTGTGAAAGTAGGTATAGTGACATGGTGATGATCAAGAGGTGGTCAAGTGGTGTTCAAATAGTGGTCAAGTAGTGGTCAAGTAAGGGTCAAGTAGTCGAATGACCGCTTAAATTGTAGGGTATGGTACGTGTAGTGAAACGGTGATGGTAAAATAAGTAATGACATGGTCAAATAGTGGTCAAGTAGTGGTCAAGTAGTAGTCAAGTGGTTGAATGATCACTTAAATTGTAGGGTATGGTACGTGTAGTGACATGGTGATGGTTGAAGTGATCGATGACATGATCAAGACGTTATGCCGGCTGCTAAGTTCAGAAAGTAGTGTCCTTAGTATTGGTAATTTCCCCACCACGATCGCCTCGAGCACTGATTTTGCATTGGTCAATAGCAACTAGTGGTACAGTCGACACACATGGACAATAGTTACATCCAGTCAAAGATGGCGTAGCACCCTATCACACATGGGTAATTGCTACAACCAGACTACGTCTCATTCGCTTAAACTGGTCGAATATGGCGTCACATCCGGTCACATGTGTAATGGTACAGCCGAGACAAGGGCTTATTGGCTAAAACCAGTCAAAGAATTCCCTGCTTCAGATCACTTGTATAAGGGTACAGCCACTACACGTGGCTAATGACTCAACCTGTCAAAGATGGCGATGCATCCAGTGACACGCATAACGACACAAGTGGAACACGTGGCTAATAACCCAATCGTTCAAAGACGGGTCGCATCCGGTCACAGGGGTAATGACACACACGAGATACGTGGTTAAGAGGGAAACTATAGAAAAAGGGTGTCCTATCGGTTGTCGAGTCAGGGAACCTAACGTATGGTGATCACTGTGTATAGGAGTGAATACACTGCATCATCAACAATGCATCCGAAGGGTAAAATGGTAACCCTTCTCTCTTTTTTCTATATCCGTGTAGTTCTAAGGTCATTGAGTAACACCAAAGGACACCCTGGCGTCAATACAACATAAACTGGTCTCGAAAACCCCATACGCGCGTGTAAACATCTAATCACAGTGTCCGACTAACCCTTTCTCAACCTCATAGTGCAGAGATGTGATCACCGATGGTAGTCGGTGAAGTCGTATATGTACATAACAGCTATCGGATCATACACCGACGAGTGGCTAGTGCACGTTAACTGATGTATAATATTACATACGAACACAACAAACGGTCCCGACTCAACCTTAGGCAACCCAGGTAACATGACATGTCACGTGTCCGCTGTCATAACCAGCGACGTTATTACGTACCAAATTAGACATCTACACTTTCATTACCTCTCTATGTGTACATACGTCTGTTTACATCTTTCTCCAGAAACCCATTTCCAACACCAATATATGTTTTTTCAGTGTGCCTGCTCAGTGCCTCACTTCACAACCAGACAAAAGTAAACCTTCTATATACCACTTCAACCGTCAAATAAGAAAATATGTTAGACAAAATATTAAAATTATTAGTCAAATACAGAAATATCTCGTCCAAACTTATAAAAAGTAGGAACATTTGTTAACCAAATGGAAAAAACAAATCTTGGCCAAATAGGAAAATTTGATAGCCAAATGAAGAAAAAAAACATTGACCACGTAACGAAATATCTTGTCCAAACTTATGAAAAGTAGGAAGCTTTGATAATTAAATAGGGAAAGATACTAACCAAGTAAAGAAATATATCAAGCAAACTTATACAGATCTCGGCCAAACATATGAAAAGTATGAAAATCTGTTTGCCAATTGGGGAAAAATTCTAGGTCAAGTAAGAAAATGTGTCAACCAAATGGGAAAAATATTGACCAAGTAACGCAATGCATCGTTCAAACTTATGAAAAGTAGGAAACTTTGTTAACTAAATGTGAGAATTTTGCCCAAATTTCAACCAATTTTATAAATATTTCAACTAAACTTATAAAAATTAGGAACATTTGTTAACCTATTGGGGGAAAATATCAACCAGTAGGAAAATTTGTTAGTCAAATAGAAAGAAAAAAAAAAAAAAAAAAAACATTGACCACGTAACAAAATATCTTGTCCAAACTTATGAAAAGTAGGAAAATTTTCTAAACAAAATAGGGGAAAGATTGACCAAGTAAAGAAATACCTCGTCCAAACTTATAAAACAGTAGGAAAATTGTCAGCCAAATGGGAACATGTTAGGCCAAACATAGAAATATCTCAACCAAACTTATAAAAAGAAGGAAAAAGATTGACCAAGTAACGAAAAACCTCGTCGAAACTTATGAAAAGCAAGAACAAATGTTAACCAAATTAAAAAATATATATATTGGCTAAGTAACGAAATATATCCGCCAAACTTATAAAAAGTAGGAAAATATGTTAGCCGAATAGAAAAAATATCGGCCAAATACAGAAAAACCTCAACCAAACTTAAGAAAAGTAGGAAGCTTTGCTAACCAAATAGGGAAAGATACTAACCAAGTAAAGAAATATATCAAGCAAACTTATTCAGATCTAGGCCAAACATGAAAAGTATGAAAATATGTTTGCGAAATGGGAAAAAATCTAGGTCAAGTAGGAAAATGTGTCAACCAAACGGGAAAAATATTGACCAAGTAACGAAATACATCGTTCAAACTTATGAAAAGTAGGAAACTTTGTTAATTAAATGTGAGAATTTTGCCCAAATTTCAACCAAATTTATAAATATTTCAACTAAACTTATAAAAAGTAGGAAAATTTGTCAACCAAAGGGGAAAAGGTCGGCCAAATACTGAAATATCGCAACCAAACTTATAAAAAGTAGGAACATTTGTTAACCAAATGGAAAAAAAAAATCTTGGCCAAATAGGAAAATTTGATAGCCAAATGAAAAAAAAAATATTGACCAAGTAATGAAATACACCATTCAAGGTTATGAAAAGTCGGGAAACTTGTCAACCAAAAAGGGAAAGATGTCGGCCAAATACGAAATGTCTCGACCAAATTTATAAAAACCTATGAAAAAATATTACAACTAAAAGGTTGATCAAAAATTATTAATTCAAACATAAAAATAACAAAATGTGAAAAATATCGTCCAAAGACAGAAATATTTCAACTAAACTTATAAATAAGTCACCAAAAGGGAAAAGGTCAAGTACAGAAATAGCTATGGAAAAAGTAAGTCCACATAACTAAGGAAAAAAAATGTAACTTCTGTAGTCAAATGTGTCTTATCTGAACAGACGCTATCAATGGCACCACTTTCCTTGTTTTACATTACCAAAGGCCTTCAACGTATCTGCTACAGAAACCCTTATACATCACTCATCTCTCCACACTCTTGGTTTCTTTCTAATACAAAGTGGTCACATCACCAAGAACGTCAAACCTCCACTGTATACGTGGTCCATTGAAACACCCATGACAGTTAACAACATGTATGGCCATGTAATCTGTGACTCCATCGGGGATAGTTCATCCGAGTATTCGTCACCAAAGATCCATTTCCCATGGCTGACATCTTCAACTTGCTATACCACATCTTATTCTAATATACACTTTACATGAAATTTCCCAAAATTTGGGATCTATTAAAGAATACGCAATGAGATACACAAAGACACCAAGAATATACCACACAAAACAACTCACAAACTAAAAACTAATACCATATCAGATGAACCTCCCAGCCAACTACTACTACTAGAACACAAACATATAATAAGGAAACACATGACACACAGAGCTTACATCACCAGACAAATCACCTGGACTCAAACAAATTTTGCTTCTTGTACTGTAGAATTCTACCAACACTTCTTTCCTATCACCAAAACTAAACATCTACCACACAACCACTGGGCATTTGTCCAACATAATACCCAAATAAACATACAACCCTCGCCAACGACATTAAGGAAACACATACTTACACATTGTCAGACATTGGAATTAAATCCCATACTACTAAGATATCACCGGTGTCGAATTCCCCTGTTTCACAAAAACACCCTCTTGTCAGTTGTTACTGGCCTGAAAACCATTACACCAGTCCATAATTGTTACTCCTGGAAGCAACACTCACACTGTCGTATCTGTAGTATGGGTCTGCGATCAGAGATTCTTCTATAGTATCACATTGTAATCCTAACGTTGACACTTGATTTAAAAACGTTTTAATCTACTTGTTTAAAACTTTTTCACCTTCCATTCATCAGGTACAATGACAGCTTTAATTGATAGACGGACATCGTTGTCAGAAGATGAGGATTGTTGTGAAGATGACAGTGTTTTGAAGGAGGATGATTCTGGCTTCTTCACACCAGCTTTATCATTAGACATTTTGTTCTGTCAGAAACCTACTCGTGGCACCCAGCCAGCTTTAGATGTACCAGAGACAACCTTTGCTTGGGGTGATGATTCGTCTTCAGATGAAGATATTGACCTTTTGGCTAGTAGTCATGCCCCAGAGTCTCTCAAGAAAATTAATGTGATGTGGAACGAAAAATATCCTACTGATGGTGTCCGAAGGTGTTCCTCTTCAACGAATAAGGTGTGTATGGGTAGTAATGATCATAATTCACATGTGTATTTTTGTAAACATGACCAATACAAAAGACCTAGGTGCTATACATGTTTTCTATGTACATCTCTCTATACCACAAACCATCAGTGACTATACCTTTACCCTTTCTCAAGGCGTGACCAAAAGAATGTCGACATTGTGAATTTTTTTACTGTTTTTTCTTTACTGAAGTAGTAGGTATTGCAGTCTTGTAAGTTTCAATGTGTTTTATTTACCTCAACAGGTTAATTTTGCACCAGAGCCTCACTTCTTGACAGTCCATATTGTTGGCACGGAAGAACGCAATGGTAACTGTCATCATGTAATCAGAGAACGTGAGAATTTTGAAAGCCGTATACTAGACTTGAACAAAATTTTGAACCCAGTCTTGAGGGACAACCACAGAAGAAAAGTCATCGAACAAAGGACAGCAGTGAAGAAGGCAGCTGTAGTCTAATTACCATCTTTGTCTCTGCCATATTAAAAACAGTTATAACCAGAAATAAACTAGTATGCTTTTCCTTAATGTCGTTGGCGAGGGTTGTATGTTTATTTGGGTATTATGTTGGACAAATGCCCAGTGGTTGTGTGGTAGATGTTTAGTTTTGGTGATAGGAAAGAAGTGTTGGTAGAATTCTACAGTACAAGAAGCAAAATTTGTTTGAGTCCAGGTGATTTGTCTGGTGATGTAAGCTCTGTGTGTCATGTGTTTCCTTATTATATGTTTGTGTTCTAGTAGTAGTAGTTGGCTGGGAGGTTCATCTGATATGGTATTAGTTTTTAGTTTGTGAGTTGTTTTGTGTGGTATATTCTTGTTGTCTTTGTGTATCTCATTACGTATTCTTTAATAGATCCCAAATTTTGGGAAATTTCATGTAAAATGTATATTAGAATAAGATGTGGTATAGCAAGTTGAAGATGTCAGCCATGGGAAATGGATCTTTGGTGACGAATACTCGGATGAACTATCCCCGATGGAGTCACAGATTACATGGCCATACATGTTGTTAACTGTCATGGGTGTTTCAATGGACCACGTATACAGTGGAGGTTTGACGTTCTTGGTGATGTGACCACTTTGTATTAGAAAGAAACCAAGAGTGTGGAGAGATGAGTGATGTATAAGGGTTTCTGTAGCAGATACGGTGAAGGCCTTTGGTAATGTAAAACAAGGAAAGTGGTGCCATTGATAGCGTCTTTTCAGATAAGACACATTTGACTACAGAAGTTACATTTTCTCCCTTAGTTTTGTGGACTTACTTTTTCCATAGCTATTTCTGTACTTGACCTTTTCCCTTTTGGTGACTTATTTATAAGTTTAGTTGAAATATTTCTGTCTTTGGACGATATTTTTCACATTTTGTTATTTTTATAATGTTTGAATTTATAATTTTTTATCAACCTTTTAGTTGTAATATTTTTTCATAGGTTTTTATAAATTTGGTCGAGACATTTCGTATTTGGCCGACATCTTTCCCTTTTTGGTTGACAAATTTCCCGACTTTTCATAACCTTGAATGGTGTATTTCATTACTTGGTCAATATTTTTTTCCATTTGGTTGACACATTGTCCTATTTGGCCAAGATTTTTTTCCCAGTGATTATTTTTATAAATTTGGCCGAGACATTTCTCTCTTTAGGCCTTTTCATACTTGGTTAACTCCTAGTTTGTATACATTTGACTGTTCCGACTTTTCATAACTTCTTCTAAGACTTTGTTCATGTCTGGTAATGTAAGCTCTGAGCCGACAAGACAACGTCATGAAAACAAAACCACTAAAGAAAATCAACAAAAAACGTGATTTCAATATTTTTATCACCAAAATATGTGTGTTATTCATCAAAACACTTTAGTGATATAAGAAAAAAATCAATGACATACATATTCATCAAAACAGTTTAGAGATATATCGTAAGAAAAAAAAAATCAATGACATACATGATTAGTGAAAAACAGTTTAGAGATATACCGTAAGAAAAAAAAATCAATGACATACATGATTAGTGAAAAACAGTTTAGAGATATATCGTAAGAAAAAATCAATGACATGCATGATTAGTGAAAAACCAAAAAGTTCTGGATTAGTGATCTTCATTCTTCTGGGCTCTGATGGTTGACTATCAAAAACACTGTTGTTGTCGAAGTCATCACACATACCTTATTTGTTTCGTATCCAGAATAAAAGACATGTATGAGAGTTGATCCTTCATACAAGATATCTGAATACTTCTTTTTATCATACCAAAACCACCCGGTAGCGGTGGTCGACACTTTTTTCTAATACTACCACTTGATTGGGTAGCATAAGTGACAGGTCCTTGCAGTACGCCTTAAGGGCTGCCAAGCTGTCTCTATCATTTGGTTGGATATCCTCTGCTACTATGAGTGGACGTGTTGCCAGGGTGTCTAAGGGTGTCGTCCTTTCTCGTGATGTCTGGTGATGTAAGTACCGTTGTAGGTTCGAATTGTATAGATTGTCACGTATCTGACAGGGATAATCATTGTGAATGTTCCCATTATGGCGGGTAAGGTTATCATTGAAGGCACAGTGGTGGCAGTCTGGTACTTGCGTTAGACTACGAGGCTGGTGTAAATATACAGGTGGTGCTGTCGTCTCTGGTGTTGTAGTGTTTGCTGTATTCATACGTGGCTGATGACGTATTCGTTTGTGTTTTTGTAGGCCATCGTTCGTATTATACACCTTATCACATAACTGACAGAGGTATATCTGGTGCTTCTCAGTGTGAATGGTCCGAATGTGACAATTAAGGGTATACTTATCACAATAGGCTTTGTCGCACACTGAACACGTGAAAGTAGATCTGGTGGTCATATTGATAAAATGGTCATAAGTCACACTTTCGGTTTTTTTTTTCTTACAACCGCAAAAAATGTTCTGGTGTATACAATATATGTTTCACTGTTTTACTAGATGCCAACGACACGAACACTGTTCACACCAACCTGTTTCACTGCTGTAGCTAGCCAAGTCACCACGTGAACTATATCTGCTCACTACACGAACAATGCTCACACCAAGTTTCACAAATAACTCTGTAGCTACCCAAGTCAGCACGTGAACTGGTGTAGAGCTCACAAGAGACGCCGTCTATTTTATACACTGGTTCTGCACACGACATAGCTGACGTGGCAGTTTTTGAAGACAAGCTATTCTCACGCCACCCGCCCGCCTGCTTCCCCACAAACCGATGACTCATGCTACCACTTAATGACTTTTGCATATGGCGTTGATGACGTAGGGGCTTCTCGGACATCCGCGTTCTTTACCAAAAAGGGTATGTGATTTGTGATATTCTTGTAGGGCCACGATTTGTTTATGGGTGAGTGTATCTGTACTTATTGTGGTACCAGTACTAATGATAGGAGATGGGTGTGTCTTTGTTTTTGTGTGCTTGTAGGTCTGTATGTACAAGTGTATCAAGTGTGTATGGGTGTGTCTGTGTGTACTTGTGATGACAGTAGTAATGCTAGGCGATGGGTGTGTATGGTTGTCTTTGTGTCTGTACGCTTGTAGGTGTGTATTTGTGTAATTAATTATGGGTGAGTGTGTCTGTACTTGTGTATAGTTGTGATGACAGTAGTAATGGTACGAGTGTGTCTGTGCTGTCTCTGCACATGTGTATATCTGTTGATGTGACAGTAGTAATGGTATGGTTTGTCTGTGTGTCTTTGAGTTTGTAGTGTGTGTCTGTCCTTGTTTGCTTCTTTGTTTTCCTGTGTCTGTACTTGAGTGGTTGTTTATGGCTGTGTGTGGTTGACTTTGTGCTTGTATGTGTGTACACGTGTCTGTATGTGTGTACTTGGCTGTCTTTGTGGTTGTATGACCCTCTTTTGTATGATTTTTACACACCCCACAAAAAAGAGACTTGTATCTCTAACAACGCACCAGCTAATATTCTTGTCGCTAATATTGGTAGTACTATTATCACTACTAGTGATTCCTCCTCACTTTACCCACCACTATTGCACTATAGTGCTTTCCCCTACAATTTATGTGGTCACTCGACTACTTGACCACTGATTGACCACTGCTTGACCACGTCATCGATCACTTTAACCACTACCATAATCTTAGGCACATCGTCTTCTACAATTTAAGTGGTCACTCGACTGCTTGACCACGTCATCGATCACTTTAACCACTACCATAATCTTAGGCACATTTTCCTCTACAATTTAAGTGGTCACTCGACCACTTGACCACTACTTGACTACTAATTTACCACCTTTTAACCATCACCATGTCGCTACAACTACTTTCCCCTAAAATTTCCTCACTTGACCACTTGACCATTGCTTGACCACTGCTTGACTACTAATTTACCACCTTTAATCATCACCATATCATTACAATCACTTTTCCCTAAAATTTCCTCACTTGACCACTTGACCATTGCTTGACCACTGCTTGACCACTAATTTACCACCCTTTAATCATCACCATATCATTACAATCACTTTTCCCTAAAATTTCCTCACTTGACCATTGCTTGACCACTGCTTGACCAGTGTGTGACCAACCTTTGATCATCACCAATAGTTGTTGGTCTAACACCTGATCGACTCCCAGACTCACAAAACGCGACCACTTCTGGATCCTCATCAATAGTCTAACAATGGTTCGAGCCCCAGACTCCTACGACCATCTTTACTTTTTCAGATTATACTGACCCTCTACACTTCTTATCACCTAATGATAATCAACCCTCTTTACTTTTCTTCAGTTGATAGTGACCCTCTACACCTCTTATCTTATTACATTTATGACCACCCCTATATCTACCACTAATACCTGTTACCCACCCCTTACCACCAAATGACACCCATTCCCCCTCTAGTAATAATTACCATCGATTAATTCATATCTGCTTTTAATGTTCGTTTCCATTCACCATATACTAATAATAACGACAGTCAAGACAGACCTCTACAGGCATCTTTCTACAATAAGCAGCTCCCTCTGATCCCCTTTGGGTCGTAAACCATTTTTAAATGTAGTTTGATGTTGTATACCAATAAAAAAAACACTTGACAATGTTACTTTTTTGTTTTGTCTCTCTGTTTTACTGTGTCAGACTCCTACAACCCTCTTTTGTTCAGTAACCATCTACACCTCTTACTTCGTCGAGTATAACCACGACCCATCACACCCTTGCAAGTTTATCTTTCACTCGCCATATTCATATACCCTTCGTTTTGTAACCAATATATATAACGTTTCCCCTTCACACCCTTCAGCCGTACTCACACTAATTACTTTTACAGAAACAACCCACCAACCAAATACTTTTACGCCCGCTACCTTAATTACTTTCACAGAAACAACCCACCAACCAAATACTTTTACGCCCGCTACCTTAATTACTTTCACAGATTTTCGTTCCCACCAGACCAGGCAGCCACCGCCAAAAAAAATTTTCCCCACTCGGCAATTTTCCTAAAACACCTTCATAAAACTATCAGCCGCCAGCCGCGTCCAAAAAACTACGTGGATGCGCGCCAAACTTAACTACTACTGCCATCTTGAAATAGAAGTTCAAGATCGGATAATGCATCAAATCTATACGTTGAATTTATCTTTTTTCTCCTCAATCCGCACTGCACGTAAATAAAGTTGCGTGTTTCTTGGTGCATATTTGACCTTCTTTAATTTTATATGTATACTGGTGATCGAGTGAAATGGCGAGTCGTGTCCGCCCACGCTTTCCGGCATGGCACATGATTGATTGATTGATATTGCTTATAATAATCTATGGTCGCTGTAGCAGTCTGCATTTGGTATAGTTTTTGCGACTTTTAAGGCATTTCAAAATCTTCTGATGAGGATGTAATCATTCTGGTTACTGATCTTATGATAAGGACTCCTCCATTTCCATAAGATCCTTGGATATTGTTGATGTCAGGTGTATCCAATAATCATACCATGCTCTTTGCCAACTGTACAAGTCTGCAATCTGGTGCACGATAAGGCAGACCTGGTCAGGGCCTTTGAGGACCCTGTGCATAATGTGCAGGAACAAATAAATCACCGTGGCCTGGAGAGAATGATTCGGCATGAAGTGACCAGAAGATCTGCCGATACTCAGTACTCTGTGGTCAGACAGGCGCATAATTATTATTTCTGGTTCCATTAGTATTGACTTAAACATGAGGACGGAGCACGTATGAAAATGTCTCGGGTGCTGTGATATCGGTTCTTGACTCAACTCAACGCATTAATTATAGCGATATCTTACACACACGTTACAGCTGCTTGCATGGCGGCTATTTACAAGAAGAGGCATTCCTCTAGCACAGTGGTTCTCAACCGGTGGGGACTCCCCCCACCCCACCCCCAGGAGGGAATTTTAGGGTTTCCATAGGGGGAATTAAGATTATTTCAAGATCGCATTAATACAAGAACCAGTTACTTGATATTGTTTTTCCATCTAAATTTTACGGTTATGTACTTCTCGCCCTAATGAAGTTCGTTTTATAATGTAAGTAGACCGGTAAATCACGTTTTATGTAGATGTCTAGACTTGTTCTAGTATGTGTTATTAAATTTAGCTTCCATTTTATGTATACTGTGTAAGGGTGGGGGGGGGGAGGATTTATAGGGAGGAAATTCGAAAAGGAGGGGGGGGGGGGTGATGACGTTTTGAACATATGATAAAGGGGGGCATGGGCCAAAAAAGGTTGAGAACCACTGCTCTAGCAGATACAGCCGCTGGGCGTGGCAGAGTTAGGCTTTCGTATCTTCTGGGCCACCACATGTAAGTGGGATGGCCACTTCTGGTATAAGCGGCTGGTGTCATTTTAACCACCACCACCCCCCCCCCTTTTTTTCCACAATCTAGTGCCGATGGGTCAATAATAAAACAACACAGGACTACCACAATATGCCCATTACACACCAAGGGATAAAAAGGGTCCTTACTTTACTTTTTCTTTCTTGTAATCTCATGCCGGCCTCCCTGGCCTAGGTGTTAACGTCCTTCTCCGTAATCCCGTATATTCTCGTGAGTAACGTAACCTGCGCGAGAATCGATAACTTACGGGGTATGTGAGCCGGTCGCTCAGAAAGCAATGGCAAACTACTGAGCGTAATCTTGCCTAGTACATCAACAGCAGCTGAAAAATGCTGATGTTGACTGCAACGTATATTCTCGTGAGCAAAGTAACCTGCGCGAGAATCGGTAGCGGTTCTCGCCGTGTTATTAACTTACTGGGTATGTGAGCCGGTCGCTCAGAAAGCTGTGGCAAACTACTGAGCGTAATCTTGCCTGTTGTTGTTGTTTGTCCATCAAGAATGATGATGACCATTCATTTCATCCAGTGGGGTTGAAAGTTTGGAGCCGTGAGTTCTAAGATAGCTGATAAAGCCTATTTTGGCTCGAAATGTTCTTTGACAATGTGGACAAAGAGTACTTGACGTTTCTGGAGGAGGATTTCCTGCAATGGTTTTTCTGTCCTGCTTTTTCTTCACAGCTCTTGCAGTCCTGCCTCACATGTGACTGCACCCTTGCGTAATGATGCACGCCACGAATTTCGGTCTCTGGCTGCAGTCTCACAGGTGTCATGATGAATTCCAAAAGCATTCAGTGATATTTTCAGTGTCTTTAAAGCGTTTCCTCTGTCCGCCTTGGGAGCGTTTACCACAACGCAACTCGCCGCAACAAATTCGTTTAGGGAGCCTGTGATCTGGCATGCGAGGCAAGTGACCAGCCCAGCGAATCTGATTCTTCATTAGTAGAGTGTGGATACTGGGCATTGACGCTCTTTCTAGGACTTCAGTGTCTGGGATTTTGTCTTGCCATTTAATCTGCAGTAGCTTCCTAAGGCAGACTGTGTGGAAGTGGTTTAATGTCCTAGCGTGTCGCTGATAAACAGTCCAGGTTTCACAAGCATTTAGCAGTGTGGATAATACAACTGCTTTGTAGACTTTTAGCTTTGTTTGCAGGCTTATTCCAATTCAGTCCCATACATTCTTGTACAGTCTGCCAAATGCCGTGCTGGCCTTGGAGATTCTTGCATTCACTTCGTCATCAATTGTGGCAGCTTGTGACGCAGTGCTGCCAAGATAGGTGAATTTGTCCACAACACTTAGTCTATGACCATTTACTTTGATATTCAGCACAGTGTGATTAATCCCTGGAACTGACTGGTACATAACTACAGTCTTCTCCAAGTTGATATTGAGCCCAAAGTTAGCAAGGCATGTGAGAAAGCTGAAACATTGTGTTGCGTGTCTGCCTCTGAGTTGGCATATGGAGCACAATCATCAGCAAACAGGAGCTCTCTGACGGTGTCGCTGTTAATTTTTGTTTTAGCTTTCAACCTTCTGAGATTGAATAACTTTCCATCCATGCGATAGTTGATGCCTATTCCAATGTCGTTGTCCTCGAAGGCATTCATCAACATAGCTGAAAACATGAGGCTGAACAGTTTTGGTGCCAGGACACATCCTTGCTTCACTCCATTGGTGACAGGAAAGGGCTCAGACAGTTCACCATTTTCCTGTACTATTGCCTGCACACTGCTGCGACGTATTGTGGCATAACTTCAAAATATAAGCTCGAACAAGAACCGTCTAGGGTTGCAGAAAACAATCCAGCAAAGAAGCATCAACGGAACATCAATGAAAAGGACTCACTCGAAGGCTGGCTATCAAATTGACGATGCTAAGTTTATTTGCTCGTATTCTTGAGCTGTGATCAATCAGAGAATTCTTCTTCTGCGTTAATCCGGAGTTTTTTTTCGGACGTGATTGCGTTGTGCCTGTTTACAGCAGAGCTGCGTTCTTGCGCCGTTAGGCCGACACATCCGACTTCTGCGGGCATTTGTTGACCGGGTTAACCTTCCCGGGGAATCGGAGAATTTAATAATCTTGATAAGTTTTGACCGGGTCTGTACACTCCAGGCGGGACGGTCGTAAGAAAACATCAATTATAAATATTCAACTGTTGACCAGAATAGCTACTAAGAATTATCCAATTCGTGTTGCAGTCCTTCTGTCCATCCAAGGTTGCCGCAGTGTCCTTCTGCTGTGACATTCTAACTCTCATTCCTAGATTCCGCATCTGTCCCAAAATCTTTATCTTGATATGTAAGATGCCATACTGCTTTCTAATATGTATTAGCCATGAGTACAGTTGTCTTGCCATTAAATATCTTTATAAATTACAGACGACTTGAACGTGCTGCTTCTCTAGTCAAGCTCTATGATCCGAATGTTTGTGTTGTTCTTAACAACATCTTTTGACGTATATGTGTTCGACGTCAGGGTCTTGGTTTCTGTTAATCTTTGGTTCGCGATTTTGTCGCGACTATTTGTTTACGTCAAATTTGTTGCGCTACTACTTGCCACACACCATCATGAAATAGCAGCACTATTTGGACAAACTTTCGTGGACAACCATATTTTGCCATAATCTTCCACAGTCCCTCTCTGCTGACTGTATCAAAAGCCTTTGTAAGGTCAATGAAAGTGGAGAACATTTCGCAGTTCTGTTCCTGACATTTCTCTTGCAGCTAGCTGCCTTGCAGCGGAAATCATGTCAACAGTTCCTCGTTCTTTTCTGAAGCCACATTGACTCTCAGGAAGAAGATCTTGATCGAGATGGGCCGTGAGACGATTGAGAAGAATTCTGGCGAGTATCTTCCCTGCAATTGAAAGCAAGGAGATCCCTCGGTGGTTGTCACAGGATTGGCGGTTTCCTTTACGTTTGTAAAGGTGGACTATTGACGCGTCCTTGAAATCTTGTGGCATGGTCTCGTTCATCCATATGTTTGTAAAGACTTGGTGAAGCTGCTCTGTTAGGACCGGCCAACCTGCCTTGTATATCTCTGCTGGGATGGAGTCAGGACCAGGTGCTTTGCCGCTGGAGAGTCGCTGGATGGCTTTGTTTACTTCCACTATGGTTGGCAGGTCATCAAGTGTCTCATTGGTGGGAACTTGAGGAAGGCAGTTGATGGTTTCATCATCGAAGAAGGAAGTTGCATTTAAGATGTTGCTGAAATGCTCTGCCCAGCGTTGAAGGATTTCTTTCTTATCGGTGACCAATGTTCCCCCATCTGCACTGAGGAGGGGAACTATGCCTGGTGATGTAGGACAATAGACCGCTTTCAGTGAGTCATAGAAGTTTTTCATATCATGTCTGTCAGCAAAGCCTTGAATTTCATCAGCTTTGCTGCTCAGCCAGGAGTCCCGCATGTGCCGAAGTTTCTGCTGCACTACTCTCTGAATGTTCTTGAAGGCATGTTTTTATTTATGTTGACTTCGGATCATTCAAATGTGCCTTGAGGAGAAGATGTTTCTCGGCCAGCAATTGGTTGATGTCTTCGGAATTTCATCAAACCAGTCTTTATGCTTTCGGGAGTTTGGACCCAGGATTTCCATAGCAATGTTGTAAATTATGTCCTTTAGGGCTCTCCACTCTGTTTCTGTATCCTGTTAAGCTGCAGCATTGGGCATGAGGCGGTCTTCCAGCATATTTTCAAACGACAGCTGCATTTTCTTGCTGTTTAGGCGGGTGACATTTAGTCTTTTTTGCATTTTTACCCCTTGAGGACGCCGTGGTGGTTTGATGTGTATGTTTATTTTCGAGACAACGAGACGATGGTCTGTCCAACATTCGGCACCACACATGGATTTTGTCACCCAAACGTCTTGTCTGTCACTCCTCCTGACGATGACATAGTCAATGAGGTGCCAGTGTTTCGAGCGAGGGTGCATCCACGATGTCCTGTTTCTCATGGGAAGACGGAAAATTGTGTTGGTAATTAGGAGATCGTGTTCGGCACATGTCTGAAGGAGGAGGAGTCCATTGCTCTTACAATTTCCGACTCCGTGCTTTAAAATAATGCCATTCCAAGAGGTGGTGTCTGTGCCTACTCTGGCATTGAAATCCCCAAGGAGTATAAGTTTGTCTCCTTTGGGAACAGATTACATTGTGCAGGTCCTCATAGAACTTGTTCTTGACATCATCTTCATTGGTCATAGTTGGTGCGTAGACGCTCACAATGGTTGCATGCTTCCTTCCATTCATCAGGGACAACTTAATGGGCATGAGCCTGTCGTTTATAGCCTTTGGAAATCCAGCTAATTCGCCGACCAGGGCCGACTTAATGGCAAATCCAACACCGGACCGGCGTCTTTCCTCGCTTTTTCTTCCACTCCAGAAAAATGTGTAGCCGGCACCTACTTCACAGATTTGGCCTTCTTCTGCAAGTCGTGTCTCGCTCAAGGCTGCAATGTCGATGTTGTACCTGCCCAGTTCTCTCCCAATCAGTGCTGTTCGTCTCTCTGGACCTGACGAGTCAAGTAGGGTGCGTACATTCCAAGTTCCGATTGTTAAGGGAATATGGTTTGCTCTTTTAGCTTTACCAATTTTTTCTTTGTTTGTATGCCGACCGCAGTGTAGGGTACCCACCAACCGCGGCTAGCTGGTTAGGTAGTGATGGAGCAGACAATGTTTAGTGCACCTTTTATAGCCCCTTCCTCATGCTATGGAGGTGAGCAGTGTGTTCCTATAGTATAGAGGGCTGCTCGATCTCTCATGGGGCTACCGAATCCCACTGCTGCTCCGGTCAGTAGAAGACGACCATATGGCCTGAGCCGCCTGTGTGCAGGTCTGTGACTACGGCTGCCAGCGTACCCACGCCTGCCGCTTCGCCGCTCGCCCATCGCCACAGGGCTTGAAGGTGATATATGATGTTGGATGAAGACTGACTTGCTCGATGAATTGGATTAAAGTGAAGAAGAGTTGCACTCTCTCGCCTGAGTCCATCTGAGTCCAGTGGCAAGACAAGTCAAGCCAACTGGAGACGAATGCAGGTGCAGTGGATGACCATGGCGCTCTACGTGCCTTGCCGTGCTAATTACGGTCCACAACGCTTTGCAGGTAAACGCCGTCTTGCCCGTTGAATCAGGAATGATTTCTTCCGCGCAGTCTACCGAATCCTGTCTTCACACGCTGGGTAGGCATACCCTAATTCACCGATCAGTTTGACACCAAATCGGCTACCTACGCCTGGTTTAGCCAGCCTCTCACAGCTGTTGCCCGGGGGGTGGCCGCTGTCGCAAATATTGCCTAGTACATCAACAGCAGCTGGAAAATGCTGGTGTTGACTGCAACGTCTTGTAAGGGATATGGGAAAAAAATCTCATACCAATATTTCTGCAAGTCACTACTGCTTGTATGTGTGGTCAGAGAATGTTCTGTTAGACGCCGACATTCACATGGCTATTATCAATCACAGCAAGGATTGTGCTCTCACACTGAACTTATACATTGGTGGTTTATGAGAGCGGACATTACAAGCTAAAGCTTGTGACTCATCTTCAGTATGTGTCATGCCGAGCTGAGCAGACAATCACGTTTCTCCACAAACACATGTCCTATATGGTGTTGATCAGTTCGACTGCTTGTCGTGGTCTATGCCAGTTTGTCAGTCTACCCAGCGTGTTCTATCTCGCTCCACCCTAGACTCCTTCGATCTACCCGGTTGTCACCGGCGCGACTTATAACATGACCCAACAATGATGACTGTTTTTTCGTTATCTTGGTAATTATCCCTCTTTGTGAATTTACTTATTGCAGTAGTGTAGTGACGGTCTCCGTGGCTAAGAGCTTAAGGACGCAATCCGATATGCCGCTTACCCGCGTTCAAATCACAGCTGTGCGCGATTTGGCAGCAGACCGCGTTGCACTGGGTTTTAACGAATTGGTATGGGAGCCGGTCGTTCAGACAATGGCAAACTACTGAACGTAAATTTGCCAAGTGTCGTAATAAGTGTCGTCCCTGGGGTGAGGGGAATCAACACCCACATTCTTTTAACCCCATATCACTATCTTGAGGATCTTCTGGATTTCTGTCCACAACACCCCATCAGTCCCTGGATCTCTCTCTCTCTCTCTCTCTCTCTCTCTCTCTCTCTCTCTCTCTCTCTCTCTCTCTCTCTCTCTCTCTCTCTCTCTTACCACTGGACCATGCCCCCTCTCATTCTTTTCCAAAACATACTAAACAACTCTAACTTCTAACAAAATGACAAATTAATTTAATAAAGAAAAGTGTCAGGTATGTGCAAAGTGTGTGTGAAGAATGTCTGTCGTATAATCTAGTGTGTAGGCAGAATCAGACCGAACAGCTCAGGATCAAGTCTGCTTTCATCACAGTATCTGTCACACAACAGCACCATAGATCAAGTACTGAAGGACCTCACCAAATAATGCGTCTCTCAGGCCAGGTGTCGACTTCCTCCAATGGCTCTTGGATAGTCCGGATGCCTGGTCACCAATAGTGGATGTAGTCCAATACTGATCATGAATCCGACACACACAGTGTAACTAATATGTCATTAAAGGTTCTGTGATCTGATAACCCTTGTACAGTAAAATAACGTTTACTGTCACTTTGAAACACAATGTTAGTAGTTAATTTCTCACAGGAATTCACCAATTCGAAAACGCAATGTTAATTGTCAATTTCTCTATATAACTACTATTGTTCCTGTTACTGGTGTATTGTAAGTATCTTCACTCTACTATGATGAGAACTACCACTGAGGAATCACTCTTAGATTATCGTCGGTTCCTGCTCAGCAGAAGCCAGGATCTTGCAGACCATCTGGGTTATGGGCCCAGTGCAAAAGCCGCTGAGTAAAAACTGCCTTCAATGATCGACCCATAATCTTCTTCTATGACTTGTCTGCTAGCTTTTTTTGGAAAACATAGTGGAACCTGTTGAAGAGAGAACACACCTGGTGAGAGCACCCCGATTCCGACCTTTATTAGGTGAGTGTAGGCCGACGGCCGCACTCAGATATATAACAGAGAACTAAACTCTGTCATAAGGCAGAGGAGCTCATCACATCGGTCTGAGTCATGGTAAGACAAGGAAAGACTAAAGGAAAAGTGCAGAAACCCAGTAGATACATTACTGGAAGATCCTACCATTTTACATTTCCTTTATCCCTGAACCATCCTCAATCTCCCCGAACATCATCCCTCCACCTTGTTCTTAACTCACTGAGTTAATTGATATCTCACACTAGCTAGTTTAAGCAACGCGAAAGCCTACTGCTGCCGACGCTGCTATAATAAGTTCTCACAATGCACATTACTACGCTCGACTCCTAAGAATAATCTAATTTGAGTCTATTTAATTAAATACCATATATTTATTCCTGTTTGAAATCGTGACTACTAAAATCACACAATGGATAAATGTCCGCTGATGTAAATCAACATAAGACACTGTAGTCTCTCTCCATAATCAAAACAGGAACATCACACACGTCCTTGTTGCCTCACAACATTTGGTCGACTCCCGCCAAAGTTGTTTGTCCAGACTGCTTTAATACTGTGTCTGAATGACGTCACAAATCTGACTAGACACTAGGCGTCGAGAAGTGCTTTTTTTTCTCTCCTTTTTCGACTCGATGTAAACAACTGGCCGGCTGTCCCGCTTTAATCTGGGTAATTGTTCCCGGTACTCCAGAAAGTCTTGCCGGCCTGTGATCTGGAGAATCTCTCCACCACAACAAAACATCTTGCCGACTCCCATCAGGACAGTCTGTCTTCAACATCAAAGGATGGCGGCCGCCTGTAGACGAATGGCGCGACAGTCTTTCATCGATCGACAACTCCAAGAATTCCGCGACACCAAGACATCACAACAACAGTAAAATGCTGGTGTTCTTCTTCTTCTTTTGTTCGCTTGAAATATGTCTATAACTGCAATGTTGTATCTTGTATGAATTTAACTGTCTTCTTTAGTTCACACAGCGGTCCATAGAGTTTATCTTCCACTGTTGTTATATTTTAGGCAGTCTTGGAGTATGTGCTCTGCTGTCTGCGACGCCAATCCACATGTGCACATGGCTGTTTCATCAATCTTGAATTTTGTGTACATGTGGTTGCGTAATCTATTGTGTCCTGTTCTGAGGCGCAGAATAATTACTTGTTCTGGTCTGTCAATAACGTGTTAGTCATCTTGAGCACGTTTTGGTGGCTTTCTGACTGATTTGATCATTCTTTTCTTTTGGTGGTATGTAACGGGCACATCAGGTTGTTCTACTTTGGCTCCTTCCTTAGCCAATTGATCAGCTCTGTCGTTTCCGAGTACTCCGGGTACTCCACAGTGGGATGGTATCCATTGTATGGTGACCTTATGCTGACTGCTAAGTTCTGAAAGGAGTATCCTTAGTACTGGCAATTTCCCAGACAGGAGCGCCTCGAGTAATGATTTTGCATATGTCAATAGCACCACAGGCTGTGTACCATTGCTGGTATTTAGTAATATTTCTGTTGCTATCTTGATTGCCTCAATTTCAGCATCATAGTTATGGCAGTACTTTCCTGTCGGTACTCTGGCTGTGTCCCTAGTATTATTTGGGTATTCTATGTACACTCCCGCTCCTCAATTTCGAACAGCATTTTGTGCTGACCCATCTGTGTAGACTCGGATCCAGAGGTCCTGTGGGTATTCTTCATCAAGGAAGCTGAGAGTGGCTGTTCTGCGCTGACACTGTTCTGTTGTTCCTTGTCAAATATTCCTCTCACTTTTGTCTGGATTTGTAGCGATAGTCTTTGTTCATCTTTCAATGGAGTTCGCTCTAGAATAGTTGTTAGGGGGATACCAACTGTGGGCAGATCGGTGGTTTCTCTGCAGAGTCGTTTGGCCTGGTGGATAAAACTCCTTCTTTTCAACCGCCCCAAAGCTAGGTTTTCACATCTGTTTTTCATAGGGTGGCCTGGTAAGCTGAGGAACTTTTCTGCTTGTATTAGCGTTTTTGTATCTCTGCGCTCTCTCAGTGCCTGTGTTCTCCCCATCTTCTCCATTTCCACCACTGGGGTTGATCTCATCCCTCCTGTGGTGTAAGTGCTTGATTTTGCACCTTATCCAGCTCTTGTGGTGTGGTTTTTGATGCCGAACACCACGCAGTTGACCAGTATTCCAGGTGTGGTCGTATGCCCTGTTGATAAACTTTGCTAAGTATTTGCCCACTGGCTCCCCACGTGGTTCCACTTAGCTTTCTCAGGGTGGCTATTTTCCTTCTGACTTTTGCTACTGCTTTGTTGATGTGCTTTCTCCATGTCCGCCTGCCATCAAATGTTACTCCAAGGTATGTTGGTTCTTTATCTTCTCATAGGGTGTTCCATTTATCTGAATCATTCCTGCCTTTTGTTTTGAGAGAGGGTAAATGGGGTGGTGTTACACTTGTCAGTGTTTATGCTGACACACCATCTATTTGCCCATGCAACAAATGTATCTACAGCTCTTTGTAGCAATCTGGTGGCCACTGATGCATGTTCATTTGTGCTCCATAGAACCAGGTCATCGGCGTACATTGTCGCTTTAATTCCATGCGGTAGATTAGCAGCGAGATCATTGATGAAGATTAGAAAAAGTGTGGGGGACAAGACTCCGCCCTGGGGAACACCGTGACGCAGTAGTACTTTCTTGTTCTTGAGTCCGTCTATCTGTACTCGGGCTCTTCTGTTGAGCAAATATGCACTCACCCATTTGTACATTCTTCCATTGACTTTGAAGTTTCTCAATTTCTTCATCAGACCTTCTTTCCAGACTTTGTCAACGGCTTTCTTCAGATATATCCATGCCGCAAGCACCAGCTTCTTCTCGAGGGTGTTCCATTTATCTGAATCATTCCTGCCTTTTGTTTTGAGAGAGGGTAAATGGGGTGGTGTTACCGAGCGGAGTGTAAGCGAGCGAAAAGCCAGGTCAGGTGTAGTTGTAGTGTGCCATGATCTCGAGTACAAAGTATGTGGGTCGGACGGCTTGTTAATCAAGATGAATGCATCCTCAATTTCTTGAGAGAGGTAGGTTGTCTGATCTTCCGTAGAGTAGCACTGCCTAAAGCCAGCCTGTTGTGGCACAAGGATGTTTTTATTTTCAATGTACCACTGCAGTCTGTGATTGTTGATGCGCTCCAGTGTTTTGCAGAGACAGCTGGTGAGGATAATTGGTCTGTGGCTAGAGGCAATGGAACTATCTTTCCTTGATTTTAGGAGGGGTATCACGATTGCTTCTCTCCAGGCTTGTGGAACACTGCCTAAGGTCCAACTGTTATTGAAAATCTGCAATAGCTTTGCTTTGGCCTCTGTTCCTAGGTTCCTGATCTTTTCATTGGAGATACCATCAGCTCCTGGTGACTTTCTCATTTTCAGTTTTGATATGGCTAGCCCCAGTTCGCTGATTATAATGGGCGCCTCCAGAACCTCATTTACTATTTCCTTCTGTCCTGTATGTTGCCGTTTCTCTCAAATCTCTTGTTGTTTCTCTGGACTAATTTTGATATTGTTATCTTGTGCGAATGAGTTCGCAAAATGGTCAGCTGCTTGCTTTCTTGTTAAGATGTTTCTATCTTTATGTAGTGTAATTTTTGAGTTTCTCCCTGTGCCCTCATTGTTAAGTTGTTTTATTAGCTTCCACAATTTCCTTGTGTCTCTTTCAAAGTTCATAGACTCCGTTTTCTCCTGCCAGCTTTTCCGTCTAGCCTGCATCTTGGCTTTTGAGTGCTGGAATTTATTGTGGTGCTCTTGGCTGGGTGTGGCCTCTGCTTGCTTTCTACATACTTCCACATCATTATGCAACTGTTCCAGTTCACTACTCCAGTAGGGTTTATATTGTTAACGGGCTCCTCTTGGTACTGTTTCTCGCGCTGCCTGTAGTATGCATTTCCCAAACTCTCCAACTACTTTATTTATGTCTTTCTCAGTGTTCAGGTTTCTAATTAGTTTCTGGTGCGATGCTTGTACATTGCCCAGTCTGCTTTCTTGTAGTTCCACCTCGAGAGGGTGCTGCTTTCACTTACAAGCTCATTTTCTAGTTAGAAAGACTAGCCGATGGTCACTGCCACCAAGTTGTTTCCCAACAATTCGTTGAATGTTCCACTCCAGGTCTGGTGAGCGAAAAGCCAGGTCAGGTGTAGTTGTAGTGTGCCATGATCTCGAGTACAAAGTATGTGGGTCGGACGGCTTGTTAATCAAGATGAATCTATTCTCATCCTGCCAGTCTTCTAGTCTCTCTCCTCTCTGGTCCTTCTTCTTCTTCTTTTCGTTCATCCGGAGTGTTTTTTCAGATGTGATTGCGGTGTGTCTGTTATGCGCCCTTGGGCCGAAACCCGTAGGCCAACACATCGACTTAAGCGTGCTTTTTTGACCAGGTAGCATTCCTGGGAGACTCTCACTTTTGTGGTGCCGTCTACATCCATGCTGGCCAAATCAGAACGGTCGAAGACAACGGTCATCCCTCAAAGGAAGGCAGGGACATTCCATAGCATTTTCCGCCATCCAAGGTTGCTTCCATAGTTGCAGGGCCGACACATAACGCCCTGGTTCTGGGCTAGCCGAGGGAATCGTCACGTCCTGCTCATGGCTGCTTTAAATCCTCACTTCAATATATTGGTCATTTCGTCTGCCCCGGGCCATTCCCGCACAAACCAGACAGGTTTGCAGACGGCATCCACTCAGCGAGTTTTCGGACATGTGCTTGTCGTTGCGCCCGTCAGAGCTGTTCCAGGCACGACAGACATTCGGAAAACTACCTAGTCAGAGCTGTTCCGAACAAGAGCGGCATTAGGAAACTAGGTAGTCAGAGCTGTTCCTAGCACGAGAGACATTCGGACGAGACATTTCACTCGGACGTAAATGCGTAGTGTCAATTTTTAGTTTGCCACCCGTAGGACGACACTTCCGGCTTTCGGCGGGCATTTTTTAATGAGGTTAGCCTTCCTCGGGTTTCGAGACTTTTGTTTCGGCTTCCACACAGCAAGCTTTCGCTTCGGGCTGCCACGTAATGAATTCGCAAGACAGGCGTTCCATTTCGTGTCAACGAGACAATTTTCCACCGTTGACTACACTCACTCCATGAGTGTGGTTACAGACTCTCGGACGTCTGCAAGACGTGCGAACGAGGTGTTTTTCCACCTTTTGTACTCACTCACGAGGTAGGCTACATGTGCTGCCAGCTCAGCACCTTACCTCCGTGCGTCTGTGGGCGAGTAACGGTCAGGCCCTTTCATCCGGGGATACCTCATATCCCCCAGCTAAGAGCCATCGGACGAATCTGCACCGAGCATGTAACGTTCTCAGCACATCATCACAATTTTGATGTAGGTTTGTGTCGGCCAGGCTCTCACTTCCGAGAGTTTATGGCTTAGAGACGTTCAGCCATACACCTCGGATGTGAGCCTTAGAGGTTATGCCCGAACTGAGATTTTGGGATCGTTTGCCTGATTTTGACTGCTATCCTCAGTCTTACCTGCAGAGCAGCAGGTTGTGTCTCTCTTAGTCTGGTCCCTATCCCACGAGCCGTCCGATATGTAGTTTTCACCCATCGGCAAGCACATGGGGTCGATGGGACACGCAAGCTCCCACACCACGGCAAGGTGGAGACACATCGGGGGAGCTCCTCTCTGGTCCATGTGATCATAGCCCCAGCTCTGCGAGTGGCTGTTGAAATCGCCACACACAATCATTTTTTTCTGTTAATGGTAGAATTCCAGTGCCTGTGGGCGGTCACATTGACAGTAGTAATTGATCAGATGTAGATCTGTATTGCTTGTCTTAAGTTTAAGTGTCTGATACTCAGCCCCTTCCATGTAGACTTCGATTTGGGAAGCAGTGATGTTATTTTTACAAGGGTCAGTATCCCACCTTTTCGCCTGTCCTTTCGGTCAGATCGGTAACACGGGTAGCCTCTGATTTTGAAGGCTATATTTTCGTTGAGGTGAGTTTCTTGCAAGCAACATACGCTTACGTTTTCTTGGTCCATGATGTTTTCTAATTTTGTTGCTAACTCCCTCCGCATTCCAGTGCATTATATTAAGTCTTTGTTTAGTATGGCCAGCTGTTCTATTCTCATGTCCCCTGGCTCCACAGGACATCTGAGAAGGACCTCCAGTAGTTAGGCTTGGACCCTTTCGAGACATAGGGCCCGGCACTGCACCTGCCTGGGGGTCCAGAGCAGGGCGAGCACCATAACATTTAGTAGTAGTCGACATGTTCCATTTTGCGTAATTGCGTGGCATCCTGATTTCTGTGGTGTGCCTCCTGGCTGGTTGCCTCCGTCTTCCGCACCTTTCCTTTGCTAGAGCAGACTGTGGTCTCACTCGAGTTTAGCTGTACGCGCGCACACACGTGTCTCGCATGCATGTACGTGCGTACACATCTAGAGCATACTGGCGCCAGAATCTCGCTGTCGCCCCTTCTCCTGTTAGTAAAAACAGTTCCGCCACGTGAAGGCCAGGAGTTGGACTTTTGCTGCAGAGGTTATGTATTCACGAGCCATTGGGGTACTTAAGCAATGTTGGGCGCTCACCCCAACACTGCGTCCTGGATACATACAGCAACATTTGGAACCATGCTGGTGCTAACAGAGGTGTCCTGTAAAGGATATGCAAAATTTAAAAAAAGTAGAGTAGAGTAGAGTAGAGTAGAGTAGAGTAGAGTAGAGTAGAGTAGAGTAGAGTAGAGTAGAGTAGAGTAGAGTAGCGCAGCGTAGAGTAGAGTAGAGTAGAGTAGAGTAGAGTAGAGTAGAGTAGAGTAGAGTAGAGTAGAGTAGAGTAGAGTAGAGTAGAGTAGAGTAGAGTAGAGTAGAGTAGAGTAGAGTAGAGTAGAGTACAGTAGAGTAGAGTAGAGTAGAGTAGAGTAGAGTAGAGTAGAGTAGAGTAGAGTAGAGTAGAGTAGAGTAGAGTAGAGTAGAGTAGAGTAGAGTAGTGGGATATTGGACTTCTTAAAAGGTTATGGGATTTTTAGCATTCTGCGAAGAATCCACAACTCCCCCAGTCGCGTTCTTCTCCCCTTATTTAGTGTCCACGCTACACTAGTATCGACAGCATATAGTTATAGCAACTAGAAGCTAGCCTTTTTCTTCTTCTTCTTCTACCCATTATTTCCCATGGAATAGGCTCTGTACCATCTCAAGCCTAGCGGTCCTTTCCCGCGTCACCCTCTGCAAATCCCATCCATACCATCCATCTCCATACCCAGTTCTCATCTCCCCGTGTCTCTAGGTCTCCCTCTGTTTCTGTTGCCACGATGGCCCATGAGAAAGGACCCTCTATTATCATGTCTTATCCGTCTTTGTGCTACCCAGCGCCGGCGTCTAATCCTCGCCACTTGATTGGTTGGCTGCAGTCTGTCTAGGTTTCTACCCAAGCTCCGCACGAGCCAGGCTATTTTCCTTTTTCTATTCTGCACAAGCAGCAGTGAATGCCTGTATAATGTTTCTCACTGATGTAACATTATTCTTTTACTTCACACATGTGATCCTCTTTATAGCCCCCCCCCCCCCCCCCACCGAGCCGCTTTTTTTTGTGGAGGTCTTGGCTATGGGTACTTATACGGGCGTGTTTAGAGCACCTTCATCGCTGAAGGCGCACGTGTTTTCATCGCACTGTTGGATTGTCGCGATTGTGACAACTGTGCCAATATTTCCAAGTAAATCAAGAAACGTGAGTAGTTACACTATTTATCTCATATAAAACTTTATCGCCGCGATAAACCCAAATAACCAGAAAAATTCCCTAAAACTCTACAAAATGGCCTACAACACCAGAAGTAGCTCTCAAGGCAAGGAATTGTACTCAGAAAAGGCAGCTTCCGTCCCTAAATCGGGCACTAACCGGGGGAAGGCAAGCAGTGGATCTACCAGAGACAAACAGAAATCGGTAACAGCCGGTACAGCACCGGCAGTCAGCACAAACAGAAATGATAAACGATCGCACAGCCAGAGAGAGCCGACAGAAACCCAAAATACAAGACCAGCAGACAGACCAGAGATGGAGAAGACTCGACTAGTAGTAACAGAAGTCAAGCAAGGACAGGCGTCCATCAAAGCGCTGAAGAATACCGAGATAAAATCGATGCTGGAAGTCAAAATAGGACACAGAACCATTAAGAACTTATATAAAACAAAACAAGGGACGACAATCTTCTATCCGAATAATACAGAAGAAATGGATGAAATCATCACACAGATTAGAGAAACAAAGAAACCCTACAATATCCAACTAGCACATGAGATCACAGTAGACATCGATATCTGCAAACCAACCTGCGACATAGTGGTCAAAGGTATCAGCCCTTAATGGGACATGCCTAAGATCCTAAACGACCTTAGGAAAGAAAACAAACATGCACAGATAATAGACGGAGAAATAATAACGAACGGGCAAGGAAAACCCACATCGATAATAAAAATCAAATGTGAAGGACAAGACCCACCGAGTCAGATATCACTAAACAAGGAACCCAAACACATTGAAGCATACGTTCCCCCATTACTACAGTGCACACTTTGCCAGAAATTTTGCCACTTCCGGCAAAGCTGCAGACAGAAAGTCCCACCCTGCAAGTTCTGTGCAGGACCGCACTGGAGGAGCGACTGCCAGCTCGCAAAAAATGAAACAAAATATGCAGAACATAACCCCAAAAGAACATGCACCAACTGCAGGGGCAACCACGGTGCAAGATACAAGGGGTGTCCTGCATACAAAAGAGAGCTGGCTGCCTGGAGGGAATCAGTGCTAGCCAAGACACCACTCAGGATAATAAAATTGAAGCAGAACCTCCACAAAAGCTGCCCTGAAACGCTACCCAAGAGGCGGATAATGCAAACAGACATAACTAACCAGAGAGCACAAGTAGCCGACAAACCGCCAGAAAAAAAGACAACAGGCACAAAAAGAAGCAGGATCAGACACAAGACCAGAGGACGACAACCTAAGACAGGCTCTTAAAAGAGCGCAGGAAGCAGAAGAAAAATTGGCAAAGGCCACCTACGCATGGAAGAAGCCACAGCAAGGATGGAAAAAAACATTCAAAACATGGAAGAATAGATAAAAGACATCAACAAGAAGGTGGAACAACAGGAAACCAAACTAAGAAAAGTGGAAGAAGGACACACAGAAATATGGAATATGTTCCCCTCCGACGCGAGAAAGAAACAACCAATGTGGCTGAACAGTCAGATGAGGGCAATGAACAACAAAATAGAAACACTATGGAATGAAAGGACATCGAAGAGTAATTCCAAGATAGCTCACGAACGCGGAATACACAAGGACAGCACCGCGCCAAATTGGCAGAGTGAACGACTACTAACAATAGAGGAAGGAAACAGCTATGAAGACAACGAAACCAGCTCAGAGTCTGAAGGATAAGGGGCGGATGAACAGAGACCGGGTCAGACAGCAATAACAGTAGAACCAAAAATGGATAATAGAAACGTGAGAATAATAGTGGAACTGCAGGGGCATTAAATCCCACCTCCCAGACATCATGAAACAACTGGGGAGCCAGAACTGTGTTTATGCCCTGCAGGAAACCCACCTGAAACCAAATCAACAGTATAGGTGCCGTGGGTTCACGGTAATTAGAAAGGACAGGACAGAAGCTAAAGGGGGCGGGGTTGTCCTATTAGTGCACGAACAGTTCCAAATTGTGACACAGGAAACATTCCGCACTAAGAACTTGGAGTGTGTCAGTGCAACTATCACAGGGAACCCTAAAACCTAACCATAATTAATGTATACTGTCCCAGAGGGGTAATTGAGGAGGAAGACATCCAAGCCCTCCAAACCAGACTTACAGCAGAAGCCCTAATAGTGGGAGACTTCAACTGTCACCACCACACATGGGGAGCTATACAGAAAGACAGGGCTGGTACAAAACTCATGGAGTTCATCGAAGACAACCAGTTGGCAGTGCTCAACAATGGGACGATAACTAGGATAGATCCCAGACCAAACTGCCAAGACACAGACATTGACCTGACAATAGCCACCATAGGTCTAGCAAGCAGCCAGTGGGAAGAGGACACGAACACAGACTACCTACCCATAATAATTAACACCAGAACAAAGCCCCAGTTAAGCGCCAACAACAACAAGCCAACCTTTCACTTCAAGAAAGCAAAATGGGAGCAGCTCAGAGAAGAGATGACCAACACAGACCTGGAACAGCAGGAACGGGAAGACATTGATAAATATACGGAGAGACTGACCAGAAACATACTGTGGATAGCAATCAAACATATCCTTAACAAAATTATGCCAGAGTATCTAAGACCGGGTAAGAAAGAGCCCCAGGTACCCCAAAAACGATGGCACAACCCAGTGGCCTGGTGGAACGACAAGTGCACAGCGGCACAACAAAATAGGAAAAGAGCGCTGCAGAAGTACCAAAAGGCAAGGACAGAAGAGAATTTCGAAGAATACAAGAAATTCAGAAACGAAGCAAACAGAGCAGTAAAACATGCAACAGAAAAGGAGTGGAAAAGATTCTGTCAAACACCCAGTCCAGATACACCAACCACAAAGGTGTGGAAACAAATAAAAGCTATTCAAGGAAATAAAAAGACCAGCAAAATCCCAACCATCAAAAGCGTGAAACTAGCAGTAACAGACCAGGACAAAGCCAAAGTGTTCGGAGATTACTTCCACGAAGTCTGCTCTAACAAAAGACTGTTTGTTGTTTGTCCATCAAGAATGATGATGACCATTCATTTCATCCAGTGGGGTTGAAGGTGTGGAGCCGTGAGTTCTAAGATGGCTGATAAGGCCTATTTTGGCTCGAAATGTTCTTTGACAATGTGGGCAAAGAATGCTTGACGTCTCTGGAGGAGGATTTCCTGCAGTGGTTTTTCTGTCCTGCCTTTTCTTCACAGCTCTTGCAGTCCTGGTTGCCTCACATATGACTGCACCTTTGCGCAATGATGCACGCCACGAATTTCGGTCTCTGGCTGCAGCCTCCCAGGTGTCATGATGAATTCCAAAAGCATTCAGTGAAATTTTCAGAGTGTCTTTAAAACGTTTCCTCTGGCCACCTTGGGAGCGTTTACCACAACGCAGTTCGCTGTAGAAGATTCGTTTAGGGAGCCTGTGATCTGGCATGCGGGTCAAGTGACCAGCCCAGCGAATCTGATTCTTCATCAGTAGAGTGTGGATACTGGGCATGGGACAAAAGACTAGGAAGCAACGAAAGGCAAAGAAGGGAGGAAATGACACAAGAGCTAAAAGACACAGCAGACGAGAACATCGAAGAACACTTTATGGATGCAGACATCACAACAGATGAGGTGATGACAGCGCTAAACGAAAAATCCGACACCGCGGCTGGGGCGGATATTCTAAATTATACCATCCTCAAAAAGCTCCCGAATAACACCATAAAAACGATTACTAAGCTGTATAATGTAATATTGCAGACGGGAAAGATCTCCAGATAGTGGAAAACAGCCACGGTGATCCCAATCAAGAAACTAGGGAAAGAGCCAACAAGGGTAGAATCATACCGCCCCATCTCACTACATCGCACCTGGGCAAAGTTATGGAGACTGTGATAAATAAAAGAATAACATTCTACCTGGAGAAGAATGAACTGTACAGCCATACACAATCCGGATTTAGAGCCAACAGGTGCACGATGGATCAGATCATCAAATTGGAAAACCATGTAAAGAAAGGATTTAAGAGAGGGGAAAAGACGTTGGCTTTATTTCTGGACCTAGCCCGGGCGTACGATCAATGCTGGAGTGAAGCCGCACTAATCAAACTAAAGAAAGTAGGCATAGCAGGTAGAACCTACAAATACATAGAAAACTTCCTCAAAGATAGAAGCTTCTCAGTGAGGATAGGGAATGAGGTATCCGACACATATGTACAAGAGAACGGCAGGGCTCGGTCATCTCACCAACAATCTTTTCAATACTGGTGAACGACCTGACAGAGGAGATTCAAGACCAGAAAACAGGACTATTACAATTCGCGGACGACTGCGCCATATGGAGGAGTGGCAAGGCGGCAAAGACTACAAGAGGACCCCTCCAAAAACAAATAAACAAGCTAACAGCATGGATGGACAAATGGGGTTTCAAAATCAATATCAATAAAACGGTCAGCATGGTATTTAGCAGCAAGAAGAAGATAAATCATAACAAGGACTGGAAAATAGAGATAAAAGGGGAAACCATTAAGAAAACAAAGAGCACAGTCTTCCTAGGAATGACCATAGACGAACAGATGAACTGGTCAAAACATATAAGCCAGACATTAGAAAAATGCAAGAAAGCAAGCAACCTACTGCGGGTGATAAAAGGAAACGGTTGGGGTGCCCACACCCAAACAATGCTGATGTTCTATAAAGCATTTATCAGGGGCAAGCTAGAATACGGCAGCATTGTGTACGACTCAGCATCAGAAGCCAACAAGAGGAAGCTAGACACCATACAGACCCAAGCGCTAAACACCATCCTGGGTGCTGGAAAAAGGACATCCAGAGAAACCATGAAGGTAGCACTGGGTGCACTTCCACTGAGTCTGAGGCGTAAACAGCTGACGTATAACTACTGGCTAAAGGTAGTACAAGACAAAAACCACCCTGGATACCAAACGTTCAGTGACAACAGCCGCAAAAGGGGGGGGGGGGAGGGGCATCCCAATAGTAAAACTGCAAAGACCGGCAAGATGGGAAGCAGCAGAGAAGATGAAGGAAGAAATGGAGCCAGCAGAGACCCTGAAACAGACAAGACGGTTCAAGCCAACAGTCCCACCATGGGAACTAACAGTCCCATTCACTGACTGTAATCTAGCAAAGTCCATCACCAAGGACACGGAGGACACAGATGCAAGAGACCCGGCCGAGGAATACATACAAGAAATCAGTAAGGACAACCTCATAATATATACAGACGGGTCCAAGAACGAACAGGGAGAGGTAGGAGCAGGAGTGGTGGTCCCAGACTGGAAGATGAAGAGACAGTTCAAGCTAACAGACCAGACAGCAGTATGCACGGCCGAACTGGTAGCCATAATGAAAGGTCTAGAGATCGCAGCCGAAAAACCACCACTGAGACTGTGTATATTAACAGACTCCCTGTCATCAGTACAAACGCTCGGGAACTTCAATAGAGGTAACTCCATCCATTGGCACCTTGCCGTCTTGACAGACGATAGTTTGTGCTTTAAAAAGGCATAATAACTTTTATCTATGGCGGTAGCGAATGTGACTGATAAGGCCAATTTGCGCTGTAAATGTCCGTTCACAGTCCGTAGCACAAAATAAATTTATCCGACGAACAGAGCGGAACCAATATAACCAGTAGGAATTAGGACTAACATTCCACACAGCCACGGCTCTTAACAATAACCACCGCTGAGGAAGCAGGTTAGACGAGACCGAATTTGAAATTTTTTGGGGGGAGAATTGGAATTGGAGCACCACATATGTAGGTTTGTGTGCAGGGGAGGAATAAGTAGCCAGTCTTTCCCTCCATTGGCGAACGACGAGAGCAGGCAATGAACAATTGTCGACTGCGCTCATGTCACATATTACTATAATATTAAGCCTAGCTTCATTATAAACTAGTGTTTGGCATACGACATAAACTATACACGCCAGTTCTTGAAATGTGATGTCAACACATTTATTAGTTAGTTAGTTAGTCGCGGTTCCAACTTCACGGCAACGGGTTGTCCCCATATTGCTCCGTTCCTGTGCCAGTGAATATCACACAATATGCTCCTCACTGCCCTATGTGAACAATGGAATAGACAAGAGTATCGGCAAGCCAACAGCCCGCACAGGTACACTGTGCATAATGCCGCCGCCAGAATGCCACCACAAAAGTCCTCCATGAAAGATACAGTTCATTATTGATGGAAACGGCAGTCACCAGAAAGACTTCATTGACCCGGGTTTTATCCCATATGGCTCGGTCTCTTTCCGCAGGGCGACCCACCGAAAGCGCCGCACAAAGCACATTTATTACTTACTCTCAAAAGACGATTTCTAGCATTTGCTCCCCTTCACCAGTTTTCAATTGTAAAAAAGGGGGTTGGGCATATAGTTGGGCATATATAGATTAAAAATATACGTGTGCAATATTAAGTCCTTTTATTAAATTGATTTGATATTGCACATTTATAGTTTTCCCCCCAGATAGTATACAAACTTGCCGCAGGTCCGCATGGCCTAATGGGTAAGAACGCGTGTTCTTATATATCCTTTGTGCCGATGTTAGCGGCTCAACCCCTACACCGGACAGCTAGATTTAAATGTTGACCTGTCGTCCTTGACATGGGGACTTAATTACAAGTACCTCTGAAGTCGGAGTGGCTTCGCCTGACGGCGAGGGAGATTGGTAATAGGGAAAGCTAACTAGCTAACCCACACGCAAAATTCAATCCATCACTACTAATACTATAAATAGGGTGTACGGATTACGCTTGAATTCAAAGCGAACGAGCGAGCAAAAAAAAAAAAAACTTGCCTAGTTGAAAATACTGATGATTCCTTGATTTTTTTTTTTTTTGGAATAGAAGATCGTAAACAGTTTGCAAGTAACTAACAATTTAAAACAAGTGTCCCAATGACCCGACGTTGCCTGGTTTGGCTGGCGCCGGGCAAGAAACCAGCAGTCAACAAACGAGGGCCGTGTTGCTGTGTCATACATCACATACATAGTGGGTCGCGAGGACAGGACTTTCTGTGTGCTGGTATATATATATATAAAATAATTAATATAATACGTTTTCTTAGTTCTTCACTTGTTGATTGTTGAAATAGTGCAACTTTACAAATTACAGTCATGAAAAAACTGTTCGGGTTCGTTTTCTACTCTACTCTCGGATCCTCTGTTTGTTAATTATTAATAATAATAATTTAATTATTAATATTTTAATATTTAATAATAATATTATTAATTTGATTGAATCTCTAGCACCAACCCTGCTTGCGTGTCAGTACTGACATTGTCAGTGACAGTAATGAAGTAATGTCAATGAATGACATTAGAATGATGACGATGTTTATTAATAAAATGCTAATAGTAATACTGTGTATTGACATGTAGTCCACTGGTGATTGCAGGAAAGTTAAGTCACTTAAGTAGGTGTATCACAAAACACTTGTGCAAAGTGACAACTGTGTATCTTAGTCTTGTCTTACTCTTCATATCTCAATAAATGAAGTAGTTGAACATAAAAATAAAAGTGCAACAAGTGAAGTAGTACAAGACAAGGAAGTCACAACAAAGTTAATAATTTTCTCTTAGAAATTACACGTGAATGAGATACCCTTGGATTACATATTCATCATATTATGTCAGTCCTACAGTCCATTAGTTTTATGCTAACATAATCATACTATTTTAAAAATTGTTATTACGAGTATTTTAAACATAATTAAAATTATTGATAATTTCATTGATTTGACTCATTGACGTCCGACTGACATTATTATTAATTAGTATTACTTATCAACTCTGCCGTTTTCTGCAATAACAACTAATAATATATAATTATATATAAACTTACAATTAGAGATAGAAAAAAGCAGTTCTATAATAATATTATTATCCCCATCATCATGGGTCTTAACATAATTTGTAAGCATTCATGCCTCTACACAGATGTTGGTCTTTGGTATTCTGGATCACTGCTACTAATGATATTCCACCATGTCACCATCTTAGATCATATCTCTTAGTCTCTTCTACTAATGACTTTTGCAGTCGTTACAGTTTTTTCCAATGCCTCTATTCTCATTATATTACCAATAAATGCTGTTTGTCTCTTGCTTATAATTGTTTTTAAAGCTCTACTTTAAGCAAACCCACACGCAAAATTCAGTCCCTTACTACTTTAAACAGTGTATAAGGACAACGCTTGAGTTTAAGCGAGCGAACAAAAAAGAAAGAGAAATTTGCTTCTTCCAGTTAGTAACTCTTGCAGTCTGAGACATGATATCTCCACTGTTTGTCTGAGAAGTGATAACTCCATTGCCAGAGGCAATAATAATTATCATCATTAAGTAACAGTTGCTTAGCAGAATATCATTCTCATCATGGTCTGCAGACAAGATTCCCTTGCCTTATGTATTGTCATGCCCAGAGTGTATAAAAGTGTGATAGAAATGACAATAACCATGTCATTGTCAGTATTGTTAAGGGTGTCAAGACTGTTAAGCACGTGACATAACTGTTCAGATGAACACGGTGATAACTTTTGACATGCACAAAATTGCAAATGAAAACCTTAAATGTTTTTTTTGTGTAAAAAATATCTTTTGAAAAAGTAAAGAACAAATATACCAGTTTTAGATGTAGTCAGCACTGCATTCAGTGCAAGTCCTCTAGCAGTGCTTGGATTCCTGTAGAAAACAATTCTCTTGATTATGTTTATAATCACTCATGCACCACCTGCTGTACCTCATCATCGGACCGAAAAGTCTTTCCTCCCAATGACCCTTTGAGTTGTCCAAACAGGTGGAAATCACTTGAGGCTAGTTCTCGACTAACATCAATGCATCGTTTCATTTCTGTAGTAAGCTGCCGTGGTACTCACCTTGTAGAGACTTTGTGATACTGTAACACATTGTGGATGATGTATAGTGTGGTGAACAGTCTGTCACAGAAGTCACATTTTAAAACTTTCTATTCCACTCACTTGCTCAACTGACAGGCAAACATCAGCATACTGGATTTTCAATTGCCAATGAATTTCTATAGGATTCACCTCTTCACTGATCGAAAAACGGATAACAGTACGCTGCTCCTCTTCAGTGCATTTCAAAAGTTGGGCTGTCATCTTTAAACTGTCCTTATGACATCTGCACAGTGATGTCACATGCTTAACACTCTTGACGTAATTAACAACAATATTGACAGGTTACAAGACAATAGTATGGTTATTGTAATTCATATCAGATTTTTAAGTTTTTTATTTGAAGCCCACTCATAAAAGCAACACCAACTTCATCAAAATATCCAATTAGATGACAGAGAGGACTGCAAGAGTCATCACTGATGTCTGCCCCAGCCAGGCACGTTAAGAAGAAGATCAGGCCATACAGATGATCGTATTCATATGTGATTTCCCAATGTTTACAATCATTTATTTCATACCTGGGTTGTTTGTCACATTTAATTTTAAGACAGACAGTAACAATCAAATGAGGAAATATTGGCAAACATGAATAATGCACAGAAATGTTATTAGTTACAATATTGCATGATAATTGTGAACACTCAATTACATTTCAGAATTGTGTTTGTCCCTGTCTTAATTATCAGAGACTGGATCTCCGTAACGATGACTTTATCGAAGTTAACACCACTTGTGAGCACGATTTGGTTGAAGGAACAGATCTTTGCTTCGTTGCAAAGGGCAGCTAAGTTGAATAACTCTCTCAGAGTCCTCGACACATCTTGGATGCCAGAACCGGATGTTGATGGCTATAAACAATTTTATGCCCAGTAAGTTGGTAGAAAGAAGTGAAGAAACAGTCATAAGTTAAACTCAAATGTAGAATAAATGTGTAAGTAAGAGTCCATCTTTTTTTATTTAGTTGGTCAAGAAAGCAAAATATGAATATTGAACATTGAATGAAAACAGAAAAATGTACATTGTGAATTTGCTTGAAGCTCTTTAAGACGATAAGTCAAAGAAAACTGAAATATTTTGGTCACTTGAAACGTCATGAAAGTTTGGAGAGAACAATCATGGAGGGGCGTATGCCCAAGAAGAGAGGAAGAGGAAGGCCAAGATGTGGCGGATGGTCTCCTGATGGATGTATCGGATGTAGGACATCTTTCTTATGCTTATGACCGAGAAGTTTTCTGGACCATTGTTATGGGAGCAAGGTTCTGCAAGAGACATGCTACTAAAAAAGTCGCTTAAAAGTCGACAAGGTTGACTTCATTGCACCGGGTTTTATCCCATATGGCTCGGTCTCTTTCCGCAGCGCGGAAAGCGTCGCACAAAGCACGAACTGCATAGATGTAGCGACGACCCACAGGAGTCTCAGAAAAATTTAACTCGTGAACCGAAGTTAAACGGCTTGACCACTTCACCACGAAGACTCCCTATATATATATATATACCAAAGTTCCATCGCACAATGCCTGGGCATGGATTCAAAGAACATGTGCTGCCCACACAGCATGTTCCCTCTCTCGGCTTTGCCTTGTTTACTCCAGAGGAAAGGATAACCAGTACGTCTGGAACAAGGTAGGCTGCAGACACTGGCGGCTCAGCATCAAACCTCCGAGAGTAGGAGGTGAGTCTCACCTCCAAGAGCAGAAGGCAAACGGTGGCCCTCACATCCATGGGATTTCTTCTTCTTCTTCTTCTTCTTCTTCTTCTTCTTCTTCTTCTTCTTCTTCTTCTTCTTCTTCTTCTTCTTCTTCTTCTGCGTTCATCCCGGTGTGTTTTTTCAGATGTAATTGTGGTGTGTCTTAGTTAGGCACCCTTGGGCCGAGACCCTTAGGCCAACACATCCGACTTTAGCGTGCATTTTTTTATTCAGGTTAGCATTCCTGGGGGTCTCTCATTGTTGTGGTGCCGACAACATCCCAGCTGGTCAAGTTAGAACGGTCGAAGACTTCACGGTCAGCCCTCAAGGGAGGCAGGGGCAGTCCATAGCATTTTCTGCCATCCTGGGAGGCTTCCATAATTGCAGAATCGACACATAGCACTCTTGTGCTGGACTCACCCCAGGAATCGCCACGTCCTGCACATGGCTGCTTTAATTCCTCATTTCCATGTATTGGGTGCATTTCGTGCACCACAGGCCTCTCCTGCACAGACCAGGAACGGTCAGTCTGCAGACGACTTCCATTCAGCGAACTTTCTGTTCGGATGTGTACGGACGCTGTGCCTGGAAAACTAAATTGTCAGAGCTGTTCCGGCCGGAAGACTAAATTGTCAGAGCTGTTCCGGCCGGAAGACAAGTGTTAACGTCTCAAGGGGTTAGAAGATGGGTTCAGACAGGCAGATGGTGCGAGCACAGATGAGGCATAAACTCATGAACATATTAGGCATATTTATTTACAAACCCCATCATGTAAATATCACAAGATGACAACAGTATCACATAAACGAATCAATATCACTCCAATACTTGCTCTCGCACCAATTCTCTCAATATTCTCACACGATCCTCTCGCTCTTATCACAGCTAAGCGCACTCGTATCAAGCTTCGCACACAAACACACGTCTAGTAGCGGTCACATTCATTTGCACTGAAGTCTAAATGTAAGTCTATTCTGTCTCTCCACTCAGTCATGCATCCTCTCTCAGTCGTGTCCAAATGCCCGTCTGACTTCTCCTCTACAGTCCGGTGGTCAAAAGGTCCCTGCCCGCGTGCAGTCCGTGGGAAGTCGTACTGTCACGTCTGTCTCGCACTCGCCTGGTTGGGGCTAGGCGTACTGCGTAATTCTGTCCAAGGTGACCCTGTCACTCAAGGGTACAGTCCTGTCTCTACTGTCCTAAGCTTCTAGACTGTTCTACCCCCATACTCACCCCATGTCCCTCTGTCTGTCCTCTGTCCTCTGTTATGTCCTGTCAGGATCTTGACAACAAGATAGTCAGAGCTGTTCCGGGCACGAGGGACATTTCACTCGGATGTGTTTGCATTGTGCCAATTTATTTGCACCCTTAGGCCAGCACATTTGACTTCTGCTGGCATATTTTAATCAGGTTGGCCTTCCTGGAGGTTTCGAGGGACATTCTGTTGTGGTGTCATTCACATCTCTGCTGGTCAAGGTAGAAGGGCCAAGTACTTTACGGTCAGTCCTCAATGGAAGGCAGGGACAGTCCATGGGCATTTTCCGCCATCCAAGGAGGCTTCCATAATTGCAGAGCCGGCACATAGTGCTCTGAGACTGGGCTCACCCGAGGAATAGCCACGTCCTGCTCATGGCTGCTTTAATTCCTCACTTCCATGTTTTGGGCATTTCATTCACCCTTGGCCTCTCCCCGGACAGATCAGGAACGATCAGTCTGCAGACGACATCCACTCAGCAAGCTTTCGCTTCGGACTTCCATGTAATGGATTCGCTAGCCAAGCGTTCCATTTCATGTTAATGAGATGTCTTTCTACCTTAGTCTGCAGACAACATCCACTCTGCAGTTCTCCACTTTGGACTTCCTCGTAAAAATTCGCTAGCCAAGCATTCCATTTCATGATAATGAGACGTTTTTCCACCTTTGCGCTCACTCAGTGAGCTCTAGGACAGACTTGCATCATAACCACTGCGTGCGTTTGCGACGCTTTTCCACCTTTAGTAGCGCTCTTGAGGTAGGCTACATGTGCTGCGAGCTCAGCACCTTACCTCCATGCAGCAGAGAGCGAGTAATGGCCAGGCTCTCTCATCCGGGGATCCCTCTTATCCCTTGGATGAGAGCCTTCGAACAGGTATCTGGACCAAGCATGTTACAGGTTTAGCATCTCACCACCATTTTGCAGTGGGTGAGCCCGGCTCTCACATCCGGGGGATGTTGACTTAGAGGCGTTCAGTCATATCCTTCAGCGGAGAGCCTTAGAGTATGTTTCCGGACCAAGAATTAGTGGCATCTTGCGCCTGATTCAGTCTTTGATTGCCTATACTCAGTCTACCTGCAGAGCAGCAGGTTGTGTCTCTCTTGGTCTGGTCCCCATCCTAAGGCCTGTCCGACATGTAGTTGTGCTTCCATCGACAGAGCTCTTGGGGTCATTGGGACACGCAAGCCACTCTACTACGACAAGGTGGAGACACGTCAGAGGGGATCCATGGGATTTGACTAAGAGGCGTTCAGCCATATCCCACAGTTCAGGGCCTCAAGTATTGTGTGTGTGTGTGGGTGGGTGGGTGTGGGGAGAGAGAGAGGGGGGGAGGAATTCTTCCCCAAGTAGATAGTTTTAAATTCCTAGGAGCATTTATAACGTCAGATGGAAGATTCACAACAGAGATTAAGAGCAGAATAGGGCAAGCAAAGGCTGCATTTCGGATAATGAAGAATATCTTATGCATTAAGTCACTATCTTAAAAAAAGTCGCTTAAAAGTCGACAGAGTCGACTTCATTGCACCAGGTTTTACCCCATATGGCTCGGTCTCTTTCCGCAGCGTGGAAAGCGTCGCACAAAGCACGAACTCCGTAGCTCTAGCGACAACCCACAGGAGTCTCCAAACAATTTCACTCGTGAACCGAAGGACACAGCCCAGAATCGAACCCATAACCTTCAGAGCCCGAGTTAAACGGCTTGACCACTTCGCCACGAAGACTATCACTAAGTCACTATCATTGAATGTAAGAAAGAGCGTGCTGAAGTGCTATATAGAACCTGTTTTGCTGTATGGCTGTGAATCTTGGAATGTAAATGAACAAATTAGGAAGAGCTTGGAAGCAACAGAAATGTGATTTGTTAGACGAATGTTGCGAATTCTTTGAACTACCAAAGCAACTAACAACGACTGCCTGAAAGAGGCTAATGAAACTAGAACATTATATACAACAATAAGAAAGAGGCAAACAGCTTTCTTTGGTCATGTGATGAGAAGAGAGGCATTGGAGAACATCATGACAACTGGAAATATCATCGGCGGAGTTGATCCAGAAAACCACGAGACCAAGATTTGTTGCCCCAAAATAACGTCCTGTACCTTAATTGCACATTTAGGCACAATCTGTTTCTTTGACATCACCATGACTTCTGTCTTTCTATTATTCAAACAGAGGCCCATTTTTTTTCACTTTCTACAACCAATGTGTCTATCATTTTCTGTAGTTCCTTCTGACTTGTTGCTTTAAAGAGAGTGTCATCAGCATAATGCAAGTTTTTTTATATTATGTCCACAACCAGGATCCCTGACATATTTTCTGTAGATCTCATTATATATTCACTGTACAATGAGAACAAATCAGGAGACAAACACAACCTTGTCTGATGCCCTTCTTTATACACCAACATGGTCCTACCAGGTTGTTGATTCTGATGGCTGCTGTTTGCTGCCTATATATGTTTTTTTATTATTCGCATATCTTTGCCGTCAATGTTTAGTTGCTTTAGTAGTTTTTTAATTTCATCATGCTTCACGTTGTCAAATGCTTTTGTGTAGTCTATGAAGCATAAGTACAGATCTGTTTTTACTTCTATAGTTCTTTCTAATTGTGTCCTGAGAATATATAAAGCGTTGTTTGTGTTATTTCCCTCTCCACAAATCCACACTGTTCATCACTAATTTCTGGTTTAATCTTGTTTCTTATTCTTTTCATAATTATTCTCAGTAATAGCTTTGTCATGTGACTTATAAGACTTATTAAAGCGCCTGGTTTCTTTGGCAGAGCTATACAGATGGATTTTAATAGGTCACTAGGAGGAGCGGCTGGCTGAGTGGCTAGAACGCCGACTCTCATTCGGGAGACCCGGGTTCGATCCCTCGGTAAGGTGTAGGATTTTTTTCTGTCGGGGGCAAAAAGAAAATCCTAACCTGCACAGTTCGCGGTGACTGCACTAGCCAGGCGGTCTTTATTCCTCAGACTCAAAGACCCCTCTGCCATACACCGCAAGGTACTATATTGGCAGTAAATGACAGTTTTTTTTACTAGGAATTTATTTATTCATTAGTGTAGATGTCATTTATAAATTTTGTCAATAATTCCAAAATCACCCAGAGCCTCAATTTCCTCCAATGTAATGTTGTCTGGACCAGGTGCCTTTCCTTTCTTTATGCGATGTAGTGCATCTTCAACTTCTGCTGCAAGTATTGGTGGACCTTCATCATTGTTTTGAATATTTACATCCATACTCTTATCATCATACAGCTCTTCCAGATATTCCATCCATCTGTTAACTACATCATCTTGTCCCATCAATATTGCACCGTCCCTCGATTTTCAACATCCAGTGGTATTTTGTGTTTTCCTACCTGTTATTGTATTTATTCCTTCATACATGGAATGTGAGTCTTTTCCCTAGTTTGTCCCAATTTCTATGTACTGTTGATTCAGCCATACTTCTTTAGCCACTTTGTATTTATTTACTATTTCTTTATGTATTCTATTATATTCTTCTTTATCATGCTTTTACTTTTTTTCTTTCGCCCATCAAAATTTCATCTGTCATCTATTTCTTTTTTACAATTCTATGTTTAGACGGAATGATCCCCGCAACATGTCCATTGTTCATCAATAGTCAGTATTATCTCCATGGCATTATATCTGTTCTTTACAGTAACATTGTACCTGTCTCTAATTGCTTTGTCTGTTTTAAGTAATACTTGGTCTAACTTGATGTTCTTTGGGGTTTTCTTTATGTCTTTAAGTCTTAACATCGTCTTTCTGCTCCTGGTCTAGAATTTGCTTCTACTAAACTGTTTCTGAATCTCTTTGGAATCAGTATGTAGTCAGTTTGATTGCCAATATTATCTCCAGGGCTTTTCCATTTATATAATCGTCGAGGATATTGTTTAAACCAGGTGTTACCTATTACCATTTCATGGTATTCTGCCCATGTTATTAATCTGTCGCTTCTCTCACTCCTATCACCTAGGCCATAGCCACCAGTCACACCACTCACCTTTTCATTACCTACTTTGGCATTTAAATCCTAGAGCATGACGGTCATTTCAAAATGTTTACACGGCCATGTCTAATTCGTTATAAAATATATCTATATACAAGGTCATTTAGTAATACATGATGTTTGAGTTTGCTTTGAGTTTTTATTGTCAATATTTAAAAAAAAAACAGAAACAGCAACAATAATTAGCCTGTTGAAGTCATAAGATGTGGATCTATCTTTAATCTATAGTGTTAAATTCAGGCAAATTAGACATGTAAGCCAGGCAAGTAGGTTGTCATGGAAACAGGTTGTTGTAATAGAATATTACTTAACTGTACTATGTTTAAATTATCAAAACCAAAGCTAGTTAATTAGTCAACAGATCATCCTCATTGCACATGGAACTGTTAGTCCTTCAGTGCTGAGATCCTCTCCTGAGTACCTCCTTCAGTGTGTAGCCACTGCCAAGACTAGTTCTGTGCTGATGGCATTGATGCTGAGATCCCCTCCTGAGTATCTCCTTCAGTGTGTAGCCAGTGCCAAGACTAGTTCTGTGCTTGATGACTGTTCTTCTTTGGCTTCCCTCATGGCACTTTTGTCTAGCTTGAAAGTGTAAGCTAAAGTTAACTATGTATGACAAGTGTATAAGTTAAAGTTAACTACATTATCATCAATTTATAGGCCAAAATTAAATACATTGGCAATATACATCATTTCAGGGCTCATATTCCTACAGCACTTTATTTTGATTTGAAGAAAGTGAGTTCACCAAATGAAGCATCAGCTGCTAAATTTCCCATCCCTGATTCCAACGTCTTCAAGGAATATGTGGAACATCTTGGCATCAGAAACAGCACCCATGTTGTTGCTTATGACAGATTAAATTCGCGATCATCCTTTAGAACTTGGTTTCTGTTTCGGGTAAGTTAGTTTATGTTTGCTATAATGATAGCTGGTTACAGATTTGCATTTCTTTAAACTTTGATAATTTTAAACATGCTGACAAAGCTGTATCCACTCTTCACTACATCATGCAGATTTGCTACCGTTTACACTGCTTTAGAACACACATAAAGTTGCATGTATGTAAGAACATGTGTTGGTGTATGTTGTCACACATAAAGTTGTATGTATGTAAGAACATGTGTTGGTGTATGCTATCACATATAAAGTTGTATGTATTGTAACAAGTTATGTGGAGGGTCCCAAATACCCTTGTCACAATGCTTCAATACTATTCTTTCGCCCTGGCTGGGATAGGTCTTTGCTTGCCAACCCTCCTCCGTTCCCCGGACTCACTGTCACTCCATCTTTTGACCTCGGGGCCTATTCCCTGAGGTGTCTTTCTGGCTGACCCATAGATAACATGGCGATCGTCAGAGTAAACGATAACTTAATTTTAATAATTTAATACAGGACAGCACAGGAAAACATCAAGGCAGTTAAAACAGATAGTTCTCTACAGATACACAGGGTTAAGGTTTGTAGTCCAGGCACAGAGCCTCATGGCTTTCCATCATAGACCAGTTGAAGACAATGTCAGTTCTGTCCACGTACAGCTCACCGAGGGTGTCTTCAGTTCTTTCCTTCCAGGTACGTTATGTGAACAACAGGCCTCCATGGAACCATGCTTCCAGGTCTGAATGGACCACCTTTTGTAGTCAATATAATGTTCGTGGAAAATGTCCTGTTATCCCTGGTCACGATGCTGAGTAGAAGTTCATACAATGGGAATAGTTCTTGAACGGGGAATGGGTAGGTATCCTTCACTGTCCCAGACAAGGATGGGTAGGGGTGAGAATTCGGCGGGGTCCAGCCAAGAATACAAAATGACTCGATCCTAGCGTATCGAGATGACGGGCGATGTGTTAGAAAGGCTGATGGTCATTCTTTCGGGGCCAGTCGTGGCTCTATCTCGTAGAGATCATACCCTTGGGGCTGGTATGGCCCAAAACTTGACATGGACTTGTCTTAATCATACTTTCTGCGTAGAGGCCCTGCCGATACTTTCAGCTCTATTCACTTCCAAAAGAAGGACCCTGGAGATGATAAATATTGGTGAAAGCCTCCAGCTTAAACTTCAGGTACAGTCTACAAGGAGACTTCTAAGGGTCTCAGCATATCAATTTGCATTCACAAAATATATAATAGTAATAGATATATAACTAGTTGATTGAGTGAATTGGCCTGACCTGACAAGAGGTCCTGGATTGGCGGCGTCTTTCCTAGACTAGGCCTACAGCTTGTCTAGGTCGTGTCGTTTGACCCTACCTATTTTCTTCATACCAGATTCACTCTCCACTCTCATACCATGCCTTTATTGTTACTGGGCACATTCGTTTCCCGGCTTCCCTCTCACTTGCAAACCCTCTCTTTCCAACGACAAAGCTCTTGTGGTGTTGTGTGCGTAATTATGTGTGTTTCCCCCCTTAACTAATATTATAGTAGTGGGTCTGTATGGAAAGAAGTGTAGTTCCCTATTCCCAGCAAGAATAGGAAAGAAGATACTACCCCTTCCGGCCGCTGCTCTTGTCTGAGCTGTCGCCGCAATGTACCGGCAGTGCTTTGCATAAGCCATATGTGTAGATGAGTTCAGGTTCTCTCAGTGAGATAGAGAGATCTATTTATATCCCTGACATCATCTTATCGACCAGTAACTATTCAATCCTCCTGGCCATCCCATCTGCTAAAAGATGAAAGAGATAGCACAGTGGATACCCTCTTCCGGCTCAAGAAGATAGATGGGTGGAACCCATCCCCACGGAGCCCTCCCCTCCTTCCGGCCTTGTGGATATGTTAAGTTTATATTCAAATGAAAGATGCCACTATGTAGAGTTCAGGCCGTAGGAAGAAAGATAGCACCCGCCCATCTGCCGCCAATAACAAGCGAAATCATCTGGGGAGATATATTGCTCAGATTCGTTCCCAGGCGATGCCAAGAACAAGACGCTTAGCTAGATTGGCCAACGGTCAACCCACTCACAATATGGCGTGACTGCCGTTTCGCCAATTCGTCTCACCAGTCGAGACAACCGAGATTTATAGGCCAAGGTCTGGCAGGACTAATTAAAATCTAAGCTCACCTTTCACTTCACCAGCAGGATGCACCTAATTTGTACAAATCTTTAAATTTTTAATACATGGTGCAGATGACAAACAGTAGGAGTTTTCAACGGACATTGTTTGCCCCAGAAGTTGAACTAGTGCGTATTTGGTGCAAGGCGCCCTATCGGGTTTTCCCAAAGAAAAGTTAGACTTCCAATAATTCTCTTCAGAAGATCGGGTTGTAAAAGTAACCAAGAGAACTATCTTCCATGGGGATTGAGCGAATAAGAGAACTGAGGGTTCCCGAAAGCTGTTTCCCACTGTTTACCCAAACCCAAAGAAGGCATGAGGACATGGGCCACTGGCGTTCTGTTACATGTATGTAAGAACATGTGTTGGTGTATGTTGTCACACATAAAGCTGCATGTATGTAAAAACATGTCTAGTACAGTGTTGGTGTATGTTGTCACACATAAAGTTGTATGTATGTAAGAACATGTGTTGGTGTATGTTGTCACACATAAAGTTGTATGTATGTAAGAACATGTCTAGTACAGTGTTGGTGTATGTTGTCACACATAAAGTTGTATGTATGTAAGAACATGTGTTGGTGTATGCTGTCACACATAAAATTGTATGTATGTAAGAACATGTGTTGGTGTATGTTGTAACACATAAAGTTGTATGTATGTAAGAACATGTGTTGGTGTATGTTGTCACACATAAAGTTGTATGTATGTAAGAACATGTGTGTGTATGTTGTCACACATAAAGTTGTATGTATGTAAGAACATGTGTTGGTGTATGTTGTCACACATAAAAGGGCATGTATGTAAGAACATGTGTTGGTGTATGTTGTCACACATAAAGTTGCATGTATGTAAGAACATGTGTTGGTGTATGTTGTCACACATAAAGTTGTATGTATGTAAGAACATGTGTTGGTGTATGTTGTCACACATAAAGTTGTATGTATGTAAGAACATGTGTTGGTGTATGCTGTCACACATAAAGTTGTATGTATGTAAGAACATGTGTTGGTGTATGTTGTCACACATAAAGTTGCATGTATGTAAGAACATGTGTTGGTGTATGTTGTCACACATAAAGTTGCATGTATGTAAGAACATGTGTTGGTGTATGTTGTCACACATAAAGTTGTATGTATGTAAGAACATGTGTTGGTGTATGCTGTCACACATAAAGTTGTATGTATGTAAGAACATGTGTTGGTGTATGTTGTCACACATAAAGTTGCATGTATGTAAGAACATGTGTTGGTGTATGTTGTCACACATAAAGTTGCATGTATGTAAAAACATGTGTTGGTGTATGCTGTCACACATAAAGTTGTATGTATGTAAGAACATGTGTTGGTATGTTGCCACACATAAAGTTGTATGTATGTAAGAACATGTGTTGGTGTATGTTGTCACACATAAAGTTGCATGTATGTAAGAACATGTGTTGGTGTATGGTGTATGTATTTATGTATGTATGAATGTATGTAATGAATGTACACACATAAAGTTGTATGTATGTAAGAACATGTGTTGGTGTTAGTGTCACACATAAAGTTGTATGTATGTAAGAACATGTCTAGTACAGTGTTGGTGTTAGCGTCACACATAAAGTTGTATGTATGTAAGAACATGTGTTGATGTATGCTGTCACACATAAAGTTGCTTGTATGTGAGAACAAGTGTTGGTGTATGTGGTACAAAGTAAGAAACAAAACTCGTTGTTTTGGGAAAGTGGGTCTCCATGGTGAAGTCGTCTGCCCCACACTCTGAAGGTCATGGGTTTGTGTTCAAACGGCGTCCTTCAGGCCATGAATGCAATCTTTCCAGAGATCCCTGTAGGTCTCTGTGGTGAAGTCATCAAGCCGTCTGCCCCACACTCTGAAGGTCATGGCTTTGTGTTCACATGGTGTCCTTCAGGCCACGAGAGCAATCTTTCCACAAATCCCTGGGGATTATCCTTCAGGTCACAAGTGCAGTCTTTCCACAGATAACTGGGGATCATCCTTCAGGTCACAAGTGGAATCTTTCCACAGATTCCTGGGGATCATTCTTAAGGTCACAAGTGGAATCTTTCCACAGATCCCTGGGGATCATCCTTCAGGTCACAAGTGGAATCTTTCCACAGATTCCTGGGGATCATCTTTCATGTCACAAGTGCAATCTTTCCACAGATCCCTTGGGATCATCACTGGAGCAGTCAGCATGGGCAGATGTATAAGAGCGCTCACTCTTAAACTTCCGGTGTACTGATACCAAGGTAGTGGGTTCAACCAGTCATTTGTACTAAAATGTTGACTTCTCGCCTCTGACTTGGGGGTGTTAGTCACAAGTACCTCAGAAGTCAGAGTGGGTTCGCCTGATGGCAGGGGACACAGGTAATAGGGAAAGTTAACACACATGCAATCAAAAAGCATCACAATGCACTCCCTGGTAGTAGTAGCACCACACGTGTGGAGTGTGATCGAGTTCAGAGCAAGCAAATATTCATGCTGTTTGTTTGATTCAGAATGTCATCAGTTGCTGTTTGTGTGATTCAGAATGTCATCAGTTGCTGTTTGTGTGATTCAGAATGTCATCAGTTGCTGTTAGTTTCTGATTGAGTGCACATTTAGTTTCTGATTGAGTGCACATTTAGTTTCTGATTGAGTGCACATTTAGTTTCTGATTGAGTGCACATTTAGTTTCTGATTGAGTGCACATTTAGTTTCTGATTGAGTGCACATTTAGTTTCTGATTGAGTGCACATTTAGTTTCTGATTGAGTGCACATTTAGTTTCTGATTGAGTGCACATTCCTACTTTTATGGTAGATAACAGTGTGGTTCATCTAGTCTCATTCATTGGACCATATGGGATTGGATTATTAGGGTTATCAAACTGTGGCCGTATCCTTATAATTAGTTGCATATCCTTTACAGGACGTCACAGTCAACACCAGTATTTTTTACTGTTGTGATCTCTGGGCAAGTTTACGTTCAGTGGTTTGCTATTGCTTTCTGAACGACCAGTAATCATACTATTTCGTAATAAAACCAACACAAGGCGGTCTGCTGCCAAATCACCTGCAGCTGTGTCTGGAACTGCGTCCGTCACCCCTTCGCCACAGAGCTGGGGCCGTATTCTTATAGATGATGCTGTTCAAAAGTGTATTAGCAAATTAGAACTCGCCCAAAAACTGAAGATAAGTATGTGCCAGTGAATGTTCTGAAGTGTAGTTGTCTGTTTCCAGCTGTTTGGTCATGATAAAGTATCTGTATTGAATGGAGGTCTGAGGCAGTGGCTTACAGACGGCTTCCATGTGACCACAGAAGAACCAGCTGTTGAGGTAGGTTTCAAAATGGTCTTATCCTATGTCATATTTATATATATATATATATATATATATATATATATATATATATATATATATATATATATATTAAAAATTAAAAAAAAAGGGGGGGGGGGTGGATTGGTGATGGTTGAGTGGGGTGGGGTGGGAATAGAGAAAGAGGACAACAAAGAGTAAATACAGTGCAAACAAGCTTAAGGTGATCTCGGATGTGGCGACTCTGTTGTGAAGAACAATATTGTATTGCACGTTGTAATTTGTAAATACATTACTATATGCTTGAACTCTTATTAAAAGGAATTTCTGATAAGAACTATTTTTTTTTGGGGGGGGGGGGGGGGGGGGGGGGGTCCCCAACTTAGTTCGTCTTATCAGGTCTGCACCGTATTTAAATGGTTTGGCCTAATGAGATATTGGGGTCAAGACTAGAGAGCTGATCTGAGACTGGTGAACGTGTGTGATGTCAGACCATGACCGCCAGCACTTATCTGCATGACATGTGATGATGATGATGATGTCAGTGGTGAACTGGAAACATTATGTATTTATCAATGGACTCTGATATACTGTTTCCTACATATCTAATGATATAACTGAAATTTTGACCTGTGAACAGCTGGATCATTATCACAAGATTCTTCTTCTTCTGTTTTTATCTGAAGACAGTAAGATGTCTCTTGTTTTCTTTAAAACTGAACTCTTTTCTTTTACTACATTGGTTAATGTTGAACTGAATTTATCTTTAATGGCAGCTGTCACTTCACACTTGTTTATGTTAACATCTCCTCACAGTTTCAAAGGTTCAAGCTAATAACAATTGTAGTTTATGATTGATAATGAAGTAGGTAAATATCAGCCTATAAAGAGAGGTTTGAGACAGGGATGTGTAATGTCTCCAGATCGTTTTTCCCTGTACAGTGAAAATATTTTCAAAAATGTAGAAGATATGAATGGAGTCATCATTGGGGGACGTATCATCAACAACATTAGATATGCGGATGATACAGTATTGATTGCAGACAATGAGCAGGGTCTGTAACATTTAAGTAGATGTGATTGGTGCACACAATGAACAACGTGGGTTAGAATTAAATTGAAAGAAGACACAGATGATGGTTGTTACTAGGAAGAAGGAAATACCACAATGTTATATACGAGTAAATGGGAATATTCTTAAACAAGTGAATAGGTACAATTATCTTGGGACAGTCATAACATCTGTTGAGAGATGCCTTGAAGAGATTAGAACAAGAATCACCATGGCAAAGGTAGCCTTTTGCAATATGAAAAACATATTGACCAATAAAAAGATGTCAATTGCAATGAGAAAAAGAGTGTTGAGGTGCTACATAGAACCTGTACTTTGGTATGGATCTGAAGTGTGGACAACCAATGAAAAAAACCAATGACGAAGTCCTACAAAAAAAAATGAAAATCTTACACTGATTAGAGAAATTAGACGTAGACAGTCACAATGTTTTGGTCACATTATGAAAAGAAATAAATTTAGAACTTGATGACAGCTGGCAAGATCAAGGGGAAGAGAACAAGGGGAGGGCAAAGAAGTAAATATCTGGATGGTTTGGCCACGTGGTATGGTCGAGACAAGAACACTGAGCCCACGCTTATCGGCATGGCACATGATGAGTTTATGTTCTTGTTTTTTCTTCACTTACAGTATATTTGTAATACTATCGGTAATGAAACATGATTTGTGTGCAGGTCAGTAGTCCACTTCACAAACTAAAATATGCCAGATACTTGCTCCAGCAAACACATTGACAAGCAAATGTGCTATGCAATGATTAGTACATTGAAATCTATCCATTGTTATGTATCCCCTACATTTTTATATGATGGTGAATCTTGGACAGCAGTTGGAAGAAAGATTTAAATCATCACTGGATCACTGGATCGGGGTTTGTTTCCGGGTCCGGTCAAGGATATGCACTACTGACGAGCTCAAACGAGAGCGAAACTCGAGTCTAGTGCTTCCACATTGACGTGGACAGATCTTAGGTTCATACCAGAATGCAATCAGCATTGCCAGTAGTGGGCTGTGCTCAATATTTAAATCTCAAATCCCGAAACAATAAAATAAATCAATTTGATTATTGCTCACTGGAATTTAGGCGGCCTGGTGTGCCTTGCCAGTGAGAAGACCTGATCGTTCGGGTCCACATCGATTGACGGACGTCAGTCACGGCAATCGGGCAAATCTTGAGCTACAACCTATGATGGGTGACGCTGTAATATTCTGCTGTGATAACTTGGCCGTGTCCAGCGTGTGCTGCGTGGTCTAGTGTTTACACACCCGCTTCACACGCCAGTGATCCGGGGTTTGTTTCTGGGTCCGGTCAAGGGTATGCGCTACTGGTGAGCTCAAACGAGAGCGAAACTCGAGTCTAGTGCTTCCACATTGACGTGGACAGGCCTTAGGTTCATACCAGGATGTTTTTTGTTGTTGTCATTACATGCTTTTATATGATTGAGCAAGGGACTTTAGCAGTTACGGGTGATGGAAATGATATTAACCATTCTGTAGTGCAAATATTTGCTGTTGTCATGAATGTTTTCATTGTTAAAAAAATATGATAAAAGTGCACCCACTTTAGAACTTTGATGCAGTAGCAGGACCTCAGAGTGGAGCTACTTGCCATCACCCAGAGGTTTCCTGTTTGCTTAAGTACTATTTATAACTATCATCATCACAGTAAAGAGTACATTAACCTGTAAATATAAGTACAGTGGCAGACTTATTATTGTATAAAGTGTTCTTGGAACGACAAAATGTACAATTCAAAACACAGTTGAAGTTCTTTCATTTTGAGGTGCTATAAAAATATGTTTTATCCACTCAGAAAACAGTTTTCAATGTTAACTTCCAAAAACATTTATTGCGAGACTTTGCAAGTGTCTTGAACAATGTGACATCACAAACAGAGCAACTAGTGGATGCCAGACCACGTGAAATGTTCTACGTAGCAGATGAAGGTTTGTAGATGATATTTCTATTTCATATTTCACACAGCAATTGTTCTTTCACATATACTGTCTAGCAGGGAGGAGAAATATTCTGGAGATTCTATTGCTATTGGTGTTCACATATACTGTCTAGCAGGGAGGAGACATATTCTGGAGATTCTATTGCTATTGGTGTTCACATATACTGTCTAGCAGGGAGGAGACATATTCTGGAGATTCTATTGCTATTGGTGTTCACATATACTGTCTAGCAGGGAGGAGAAATACTCTGGAGATTCTATTGCTATTGGTGTTCACATATACTGTCTAGCAGCCAGGAGACATATTCTAGAGATTCTATTGCTATTGGTGTTCACAATTGATGATATTTTGTAGGTGGTCTGTTGTGTTTCTGAGGAACAAGCCTCATAACATAGATATCAACATTGAGTGAAATAAAACGATAATTAGCGAAACAGATGCAAAACCAGCATTGGAAGTGAAAGTCAATATACGAGGGGAAGTCAATAAGTAAGTCACAAATGGCTGTAGAAAAATAACAATATGATAACAACTTGAAACCAGTTTATTTTTATACATACATTGCCCCCTTATTTCTCAACATAATTTTCCCCAAAATTGATGCACTTATCCCATCGTTTTATCTCATCTAATTTCATCTCATCATGTTCCTCTTGTACCTTGCGGTCTCGAGGTGAAGTATAAACAGCGGGAGAGTGCCCGCGTATGGGCACTTGTATCGATATTCCCATGGACTCTGTTATTCCCTGCGTCCATCGTTTACATGGTCGGCCTCTTCCTCTGCTTCCCTCTGGTCTGTACATCACTGCTTGTTGTGGTATACTGTTAGTTGGTAACCTGCTTGCATGGTCAAACTGTTTGACTTGCTGCCTTCTAATAAAATCTAGTGCAGCTATAACCCCCACATTAGTCCTGATTTCTTCATTTCTGATCTTATCTCTTCTTGATACATTCAGTATTCTTCTTCTCAGGAATCTCATTTCTGTTGTAATTTTTCTTTTTTCTATTCTGTCATTGTCCAGGGCATTGGTAACATAGAGTTGGTAGGAAGATTGTGTGGTAAAGTGCTTTCATAGTAGTTATTGATATATTTCTGTTCTTTAGTATTGGTGCCATTTGTCCAAAAGTTGGTTTGCCTTATTGCATCTATTTTCGATCTCATCTTCTGATTTGCCATTTGATAATATTATACTTCCTAGGTACTTGAAACTCTTTACCTGTTTCAAGGGATGTTCATTTAGTTGAATTGTTGTTGCTTTTTCTTAATTAGATACAGTCATTACCTCTGTTTTACGTTCCCTTTTTATGTTCCCTACACATTTCGTTTAGACTATTCATGTGGTCTTGTAATTCAGCTTCTGATTTTACTATTAGGGCTTGGTTGTCCGTAAACAGTTCTCTAATGGTTAGATTTGCAGATGGTTCTTCTTCCATGTTCTCATCATGCAGTTTTATCAGTCCTCCCAAACCGGCTGCATAGAACGGCGTGCTCTGTTTTCTAAACCATGTTTTCACTTCACATTCAACTTCGGCGTCATTTGCGAAATGTCTCCCGTCAATGTGGGTTTTCAGTGGACCGCTTTACGGGACAAACATTTGTCAGCATCAACAGGAAGCATTTCCTTATGAATGTTCTTTCCAGGCAGTCCTTTTGCCCACAAAAAACGCACAACAGCATGTTGCTCTTTGGTTGTACACTCCGTAAGTACAGTCGCCATTTTGTTTATGCGCTGCGCATGCATATGGGACACCTAGCGCCACCTGACGAACGGGAATATAAAGTTTGATGTTGCTGTCACCTAATGCTACCTGTAGAAAATACCAACTACAATTACCTGCCATCCCAAAGAACTGTGTGACTTACTTATTGACTCGCCCTCGTAATGATTTGTGAAGAAATTAGTAAGTAACTGTACTGTAGATATAAGAAGTAGCAAATATTTGAAGAAATGAGAACCTAATCATACTGTGATTTACGAGGGGGGGAGGGGAGTGGTCTTGAGGTATGGTGTCCGCCTCGAGTGCTGGAGGTCCCGGCCAGAATTTTTTCATGTGGACTTCTAGTAACAAAAATTTCCCCTGGTCTCTGGGTAGTGAGATTGGACGATCCTGTGTATTGTAGCGCACGTAAAAAATCCCTTGGCAGTTGGAAATCGAAAAAGAGTAGTCTAATGGCACTGCCGGTCAAAACTTTGAGTTAAAAATCTACCTAAAGTATTTCAGGAACCTCGCCGGTGCTATGGAGTTCATGCACTGAGCTGAGATTCTCCAGACTCAGGCTTGAGTTAGGAGTAGAACGGAGCGTTTATGGGTTACACCCGTGTGCCGTGATGTTGATCCATCGACTAAACTAAACTTTGATGTAACAAGTGGCAAATATGAAAATAGACATTGTGAAAAACATTTGAAATGTTGACAATCAAATTGAGACAATTAATAGCCTGCCAAATAACTGAACATGTGCATTACTTTGCTGTATATGCTTGTTGTGCTTATATGGTGCACAAAGTAGAGTTAGACGTGAGACTTTGGAAATGTGCATAAATTGAAGAATAATGTGTCACATAATAAATCCTACTACAAATAGGATGAAAGAACAAAATAATTATCTTTGCCTGTGTAGAACAGATTTGAAAACTTAGCTATGGGGCGGTTAAAAAGAAGTAGTTTTATCCACCAGGCCAAACGAATTTGCAGAGAAACCACCAATATGCCCACGGTTGGTATCCCCCCGACAACTATTCCAGAGCTGATTGAACTAAAAAAGACATTAAATTCATACAAAAGACAACATAGCAGTTGTAGACATATTTCAAGCGAACGAAAAAAGAAGAATTATCTGTGCTATTAATTACTTTCTTCATTGACTTTTTAAAACGCAAACAAGTATTGATGATAATTTTTGGCAGAAACAGTATATTGGAAGAGATGAACAGCAAACAATATCAAGCTGAAGTGACATTTAAGTTAAGATTCGGCAAACATGTGACCCCTCTGTCATCTGACAGTATGCTTGGAATACTGTGCTCATGGTACAGAAGATAACATCTGTGAACTTACTGAGACCAGACCAGCATACAAGTAATTCATTTCATTTGTCTGGCTAACCTGTCATGGCATACTTTTCTGAACTTGAGCCCCATCCTGTTGTCACACTAACCCACAGTTCACAGCTGCTTCTTTCACTCTTTCTGTCCCAAAGTGTTATTATTTCTACTCTTTCTGACCCACACATTTATTACTTTAAATTAACAACTGCTCAGGTAGACAAGTTCACATGTCTGGTGCCTAGAAAATTGACAAAAACCTGTAAAATCATTGTTGACAAAACCGATTAATGAAGTGACTGGTCACTCATTGTGATGAAAATTAGTTAAGAAATTTAGGTAGGAAATAGGATTAGATTCAACAATTCGGAAGTCAGATGTATTTTACATTCATACAGAGTATGTTTTGATAAAGATTATTCTCATGTTTACCAAGCACACATGAAGTGGATAGTAGATGTGGATTATTTCTGTCTGCATTAGTAATCTCTTAACAGATCTCCATTGTCATGTTATTTTAGTGACATAATGTTATGTTTTCATAATGAATTCACAAATAAGTTTTTCTATGTACTTTATGCTGTCAGATAAGCCTGGTGGTCATATACCCGGAGCTAAGAATATTCCATACGGGTCATTATTCAATGAGGATGGAACTTTTAAATCTAAGGATGATTTGAAAAAATGTAAGTTACTAAATGTCTGTCTTGTGTATTGTTTCTAATCACATACAGACTTGCCATCTGCTTTGACAGTAGATACTATATTGTATGAGTTTGTAACTGTGTCTCTGTTATATTAGACTATAGGACTTATTAGTAGTGTTAACATGTTTATATATTTGATTCAGAATGCTAGTAATGGAGAAGAATGGGATGTTTCTGTTGTCATTAGTCTTTCCATGACATTAGTGATCACATATTCCCATTCCTTTGTTTCACTTTATCATTTCATTCATGACTCTTAGCATTTTTTTGTTGTGGAGCTCGCTCACTTTGAACTCAAGCGTAGTCCATACATACTACTTCTAGTAGTGCTGGACTGAATTTTGCGTGTGGATTAGCTTTCCCTATTACCTGTGTCCCTCGCCATCAGGCGAACCCACTCTGACTTCAGAGGCACTTGTAATTTACATCCCCAAATAAAGGATGATAGGTCATCATTTTAGTACAACTGTCCAGTGTAGGATTTGAACCCTTTACCTCGGCATCAGCACACCGGATGTTTAAGAACATGCATTCTTATCCATTCTGCCATGTTGACCTACAGATTCTTAGTATGACTGCATTGAATAAAACTTGATAATAATTTTGTGGTGAGGTGCAATAGAATAGTGTCAGTGCACCCGTGTGTGCGGGTTCAATGCCCAGCAATGGCAGAATGCTGACCAGTAAAGCTCTGGGATGACCCAGACTCATAGAGTGGGTACCAGATCATTTTCAGAATGTTCCGACAGTTGTTTAAGAAGAATAGTTGGTCAGGAAGAAAACCACCTGATTATGCCATGGCATAGAACAGACAAAAATGCACACCGTAAATCAATTAGCGAAATTAGACGTAGACAGTCCAGATTTGTTGGGCATGTTATGAGGAGAAATAAACTAGAAAACCGAGTGACAACTGGCAAAATTGATCAGAAAAGAGCAAGGGGAAGGCAGAGAGATAAATACTTAAAGGGCTTGCCAGCCACATGGCATATTACGGACAAGTACACTGACCTCATACAAGACTGGTGATCACCTGAGAGGTGAACCATAATAACTGACACTATTTACGTGGCACTTGATGATGATGAGAACATGTGAAGGCCTAACACTTTACAACTCTATGGTGGTCACCGCCATGGGACTGCCCCTGCCTGTTGGTTTAACATATTGTTTCACTATGTTCCCATGATATCCTATGTAGTCTATAAATACGTACATACTGAAATAAGAAATGTTACTGTGGATGTTATCTGTACAATTATTGACTAGACTCGAGCAGTTTGATCAACTGAAGCCACTTGTTCTGACAGTGTTCACTGATGTACTGTGGATGTTATCTGTACGATTATTGACTAGACTCAAGCAGTTTGATTAACTGAAGCCACTTGTTCTGACAGTGTTCACTGATGCTGGTATTGACCTGGACAAGCCTCTGGTGTCATCTTGTCAGACCGGTATGACAGCGTGTGGGTTGATGGCCGCAGCTTACATACTCGGTCAACAGGATGTGCCCCTGTACAATGTAAGCATCCAATGAAAGTGTTCTGCTGTGTCTTGTTAGGCATCCATGTTGTGTCATTTCAGGTGTCTCGACTTCAAGACTGATATGAAGTTTTCTGAAATACCACTCCTTCATGTCAGATTTGTGACCTGCTTATAAAGTTTTTCCCTGACCAGTGGTGGAATAAATGAGTCACCTTGTGTGCTACTGGGGTCATAAAGGAAGTTGGGAATGGTAAGACTGTATCCTGTCACATGTTGTGAGACAGCTGAGGGGGGTTGGCATGGGACTAGCTACCTCATTCCATAGAAAACTAGCTGCAAAATCCAACCAATCATGAAGCAGTCTACACAGGGCTTGGCTTGAATTGTTTGAGGACCAGTGCTTCATTGGGAAATGACAGACACAAGAAAAATAAAACAAGAAGTAATGAATGCCCTGTTCTGCTCATGTTACACATTCTGAGACCAGCTATTAGACTATAGAGATTTGCTTTCATGTTTCCACTTTGTGATAGTAAAGGAACGTGTGAGTCCCCCACAACTGCAAGAGCTATGCCAGCAGATAGAGGGACAGACCAGCTGCCCTGCTCGTAGACTGAACAGACAAAAGCTATGTAGATTTAGTAGGCGTACTTGTCAAATCAGATGAGCCAGGTTACACGTCTAACACAACAGTGCTCTTTATGAAGACGTCAGGAACTAAAGATGAATTAAATAAACAGTAGAACTATGTTTCATGCATAATAGGAATGTATTGCGCTGCTGTGCACAGTGTCATAACAGATTTACTTACATGAACTGTCAACTTGAAAGTATTTATACATATTTCCATCAGCACTATTTCAGTCTTCTTTTTGTGTTGAGTCATGTTTTCAAAACATCAGTGAGAAACTTCACTTGTCTGCATATTTATCTTTGCTCTGGTTGTTATGGTAAGTGTTTGCTGCACATCATTGTTTTAATCTTCCTTTACTTAGGGCATTCTGAAAAAGTCATGTGTCTCACATCATACAACTTCACAAGCACAATAGCTAAAAGTCACATGTCTCACATCATACAACTTCACAAGCACAATAGCTAAAAGTCACATGTCTCACATCATACAACTTCACAAGCACAATAGCTAAAAGTCACATGTCTCACATCACACAACTTCACAAGCACAATAGCTAAAAGTCACATGTCTCACATCACACAACTTCACAAGCACAATAGCTAAAAGTCACATGTCTCACATCACACAACTTCACAAGCACAATAGCTAAAAGTCACATGTCTCACATCACACAACTTCACAAGCACAATAGCTAAAAGTCACATCTCTCACATCATACAACTTCACAAGCACAATAGCTAAAAGTCACATCTCTCACATCATACAACTTCACAAGCACAATAGCTAAAAGTCACATGTCTCACATCATACAACTTCACAAGCACAATAGCTAAAAGTCACATGTCTCACATCATACAACTTCACAAGCACAATAGCTAAAAGTCACATGTCTCACATCATACAACTTCACAAGCACAATAGCTAAAAGTCACATGTCTCACATCATACAACTTCACAAGCACAATAGCTAAAAGTCACATGTCTCACATCATACAACTTCACAAGCACAATAGCTAAAAGTCACATGTCTCACATCATACAACTTCACAAGCACAATAGCTAAAAGTCACATGTCTCACATCATACAACTTCACAAGCACAATAGCTAAAAGTCACATGTCTCACATCATACAACTTCACAAGCACAATAGCTAAAAGTCACATGTCTCACATCACACAACTTCACAAGCACAATAGCTAAAAGTCACATGTCTCGCATCACACAACTTCACAAGCACAATAGCTAAAAGTCACATGTCTCGCATCACACAACTTCACAAGCACAATAGCTAAAAGTCACATGTCTCGCATCACACAACTTCACAAGCACAATAGCTAAAAGTCACATGTCTCACATCACACAACTTCACAAGCACAATAGCTAAAAGTCACATGTCTCACATCACACAACTTCACAAGCACAATAGCTAAAAGTCACATCTCTCACATCACACAACTTCACAAGCACAATAGCTAAAAGTCACATCTCTCACATCATACAACTTCACAAGCACAATAGCTAAAAGTCACATCTCTCACATCATACAACTTCACAAGCACAATAGCTAAAAGTCACATCTCTCACATCATACAACTTCACAAGCACAATAGCTAAAAGTCACATCTCTCACATCATACAACTTCACAAGCACAATAGCTAAAAGTCACATCTCTCACATCATACAACTTCACAAGCACAATAGCTAAAAGTCACATCTCTCACATCATACAACTTCACAAGCACAAGAAGATTCATTTCCAATTATATTTTGTTGATGCTGACGCTGTGTATGTGAATGAAATACAAAAAAAAGTCACTTAAAAGTCGACAGGGTCGACTTCATCGCACCGAGTTTTATCCCATATGGCTTGGTCTCTTTCCGCAGCACAGAAAGCGTCGCACAAAGCACGAACTCCGTAGCTTTTAGCGACGACCCACAGGAGTCTCTGAAACATTTAACTCGTAAACCGAAGGGCGCGGCCCGGAATCGAACCCACAACCTTCGGAGCACGAGTCAAACGGCTTGACCACTTCGCCACAGAGACTCCCCACTGAATCAAATACATTAGTATGTTAATGCAACTGATTCATATCCACATTTGATGGCGCAAGAAAATATAATAGCTTCCATAGAATGAGGGCGGTGGAACAAGTGTTCACTGCCAGCTCTGGACATTCTCTATGGGAGAGAGACTGCCCACCTATTACTCTGTGTGGGAGAGAGACTGCCCACCTATTGCTCTGTGTGGGAGAGAGACTGCCCACCTATTGCTCTGTGTGGGAGAGAGACTGCCCACATATTGCTCTGTGTGGGAGAGAGACTACCCACCTATTACTCTGTGTGGGAGAGAGACTGCCCACCTATTGCTCTGTGTGGGAGAGAGACTGCCCACCTATTGCTCTGTGTGGGAGAGACACTGCCCACCTATTGCTCTGTGTGGGAGAGAGACTGCCCACCTTTTGCTCTGTGTAATTTATTTACAGCATTATAAAAATGCTGGATGCCAAAGAAACAGTGACTGTAAGAAAGTTTAGGGTTTGGTTCAGAAAGAACAATAACATAGAGCTATCCAAAACAACTTTGTGGAAAATTATAAGGACATTATCTTCACTATTTGAAAGTACAAGGGCGGTAGAAATAATCTTTGCGAGCAACCGCATTTAAGAGCCATGAGAAGCAGATACCTACGTGGAATAAGGGAAATGCGCAAAGAAAATTATGGCATAGTGTGTTTGGATGAAATGTGGATCAATGCGCACCACACAAGTGATAAGGAATGGCAATCAGTGGATGGACAGATAAAGCGATATGTGCCCAGTAGTATAGGACAACTTTTGGTCATGGCCCATGCTGGTAATATGCATAACGGCTTACAACAGAATGCTGGGCTCGTGTTCGTATCAAAGCATACAGACAATATAATAAGATGAATGGTAATGTATTTAGAGATTGGCTCGAGAATACTGTGCTTTCATCCCTAGATAGACCGTCGTGTCCAATTATGGACAATGCATGATATCAATGTTGTTGCCCAAGAAGACAAAATATTTACAGCATCGAGCACAAAGGGAGCAATAAAGATATGACTCCGAATGGAAAACATACCATTTCCAGAGACGTATTTCTAGCTAGAATTATTGTCCCTTGTAAAACAGACGCCAAAAAGCAAGAAATATCAAATGGACAAGTTGATAGAAGAGCATCGTCATGGGTGCTTGAGACTTCCGCCATACCATTCTCATTTTAACCCTATAGAACTTGTGAGGGCTAAAATTAAAGGACAGGTGGCAGCTGACAATACTATATTCAAATTGTCTGACGTCAGGATACTAATCCAGTCCGCGCTATTAAATATTGATAAAAATTACTGGAAAAATGTGAGGACCATGTATTGAAAGAGGAAGAGGATTATTGGAGAAAGGATGGATTGAATTTTATGCAACCGAGAGCAGTCATCAACCTACTGGAATCGTCTGACACAGATTAAGGTTTGAGCAGATCGCAGACCTTAATCCACGTGCACACCAACTGGGATATTTTGCTACAAATATTCAGAAGAATTGCAGGCCCTAAACATTATAGCATCAGCATAATGTCAACGGCAACAGTTTGTATTCCACAGTGATGAATTTTCAATTCCGCAAGCCCTCAGCGATGACGAACAACTGTATTGAAAAAAACACACACACACACACACACACTAAACGCATTGAATACTAACAGAAGAGTAATATTACGATTGAAACTGACATATTGTGGCATAACAAGAAACGTGAGAGCAAACACATTGTCAAATTAGGGGACAACACACGTGCATAAGAATCAATCTATAAACTTCAGTGAAAAGAGGACCAACATCTTGATCGTTAAGAAGAAAGCCCACTACAGAGACACTGACAACTATTTTCATAGTGCAAAACAGATAATCATGTTCCGTAGACTCAAGGCGGGTCTGTCACCCATGTGTACGTGTGAACAAACTACACAGACAGCTGAACAGATCCTTAAAAATGGAAACATGATGACTAAATTGCGGTATCATTTCTGGTCACTCCATACGCACATTAATGCACAGCTATTTGGAAGCTTTCATGAACTCAATATAAAAAGCTGACACGAATACTTGTGTACGCATTATTAACCAGCAGCTGAAGAAACAAGAAGGAAATGAAAAATAAGGTCAGAAATATATTCCTTCTACTTTCCTGTCAATTTACAAATTATTTACCCCATGCCTCTGTAAATTCTCTGTCTTTACTAATATTACACATTGCACCCCTCTCGAGATTCTCCGTGGTGAAGTGGTCAAGCCATCTGACTCGGGCTCCGAAGGTTGTATGTTCGATTCTGGGCCGCGTCCTTCATTTCACGAGTGCATTTTTTCGGAGACTCCCGAGGGTCGTTGCTGGAGGTACGAAGTTCACGCTTTGTGCGACGCTTTCCACGCTGCGGAAAGAAACTGAGCCATATGGGATAAAAACCCGGTGCAATGCAGCCGACCCTGTCGATTTTAAGCTACTTCTTTCATTGCACCCACTCCCATATGAATCCGGATACGCCTTGTGTGTCATCTGAATTGGCGGGGCTTTCATTACTGTAAACATAAATTTGTTAGCGAGAAATCACTAGTTTTTCAGCAAAACATCAAAGAAATGTCTCCGCTTTCGATGATTTAAGTTGTTTTTGGACCTATCAAAGACATATTCCTTGGGTGGGGGTAAATATAAGACAGCTGGAAAAATTTCATAACGATGCAACAGACAGTTTTCAAAATAATTGATCGTGAATGAAGGCATTCTTTTCGCTTTTCGGGACATACTATAGATTTGTTCCCAATAATGTTTTCATGTTAGTTATTTTTTTTTAAACATCTTCCAATTTATGTACTCTCATTTGCAATAGCTGGACCAAAAGCTTATTTCCATGATCAGAAGTTGTTGACTCTGGTGAGGATCTGCCACATATTGTCTAGCATGTGACTAATGATCACAGTACATGCTGTTGACTTGTAGAAACAGCTATACCAAATAATTAACACCTAATTGTATACATTTCAGGGATCATTTACAGAATGGAGCAAATTAGCCAACCCAAGCATGATTGTCAAAGAGAAGCAAAGCTGAATAATTAACTGCAAGTTTGAATGCTAAACTGTATCCAGAATAATATTAACACATTGTCAGTCTTTCAGGAGGCTTAGGTTGACTGTTGATAAACGCAGCTTGATATTACATGCAAAATGAAGCTTCCTAGCACCAGATGGAAGATGCGTGACAGAGAACAGAATAGGCCAAGCAAAAGCTGCATTTCAGAAGATGAAAAGTAACTAATGTAATAAATCACTTTCATTGAATGTTAGAGAGAGAGAGAGAGAGTAGTGAAATATGATATCAAACCTGCCGTGATTTCCATGCCAATCTTGAAATGTGAACAAACCAAACAGGAAGAGCTTGGGGGCAGTGGAGATGTGCTTTCTGAAATGAATGTTGAGAATGCCTTGAACAGCCACGGTAACTAATGAGTGACTAGGAGAGGCTATTGGAAGTAAAGCATTATACACCACTATAACAAATTGTTTTCTGGGGGGGTCATATGAGAAGAGAAGCATTGTGGAAAAACATGGCTGTGACTGGACAGATCAGCGGTAGAAGAGGCAGACATGGAGATATGTTTGATGGTCTAAAATGATGGCATGTGGGAATGTCATCAATGACATTGACGTGACCATAGCCCAAGCATGTGCTGTTACCACTGATACTGCTAGTGAGTGCACTGGGCTGATGTTTGCATGAGGGTCAGCTCTTCCTGTTACCAGTGCCCCTCACCATCATGCAAACTCATTCTCTGTTATTTACGTGTCCAACCTAAGGCGACATGAATACCTGTGCCATTTGACATGGCACATGATGACGCTGCTGAAGCTACCTACAGGTATCACCACCATTTTACAATTGTACTTTCTATTGTAGTTATATGATAGATAATCCATTTCACCCTTGATCCCAATTAGATTCCTCTGAACCTTACCCCTCTGGGTTTTCCCTTTCTTTAACCGCCTCCCAGCATGCTTCTACCTCACACTGGAAATATACCTTTGACATGTAAGTGCTATAACAACTCATTGTGTTGGGGCTCCCCCATTAACTGGAGATTCTAATTAACCTACCTGGTCTCACCTCTGCCTTACTCTAACCTCACACCTGCAACCTTGCATTGTTACTTTCACTTGTTCCTCACACATTGTTACAAGGTCGTTCAGTCTGAAGACTTGTATGAAATGTTTTATTAAACTCTTTATTTGTGAGTCTATAAACTTATCTGAAAATTTATATGGTGGTTTCCCCTTGACCTTTACAAGCCACTTTAATTTTACCTAAAATGATTGTACTGCTTCAGTAATTAGTGTAGCTATTCTCTTCTGTATGTTACTGTGACCAATTAATTTGATGGAATATCTGAGGCTAAAAATATCACCATAGATGAAGCACAGTCACCAGGTGTCTCTTCTTAACCTAACGCTGAAAGGTGAAACATGGATGGAGGAACAGCAGCAGGAAGAGAGGATAGAATGAATCAGTGTTTGACATAACTCATTCAGTACATACTGATTCTTAGTATATCCTAACTGTGCATAGATTCTTAGTGTATCCTAACTGTCAAAGATTCTTAGTGTTTGTCCTGTCTCTGCATGTTCATAATCTCATCTTATGCATATCTGTGTGTAGATTCATAGCCTGCCTTATACACACATGTGTATAGATTCATCGTCTGTCTTATGCATACATGTGTATAGATTCATCGTCTGTCTTATACATACATGTGTGTAGATTGATAGTCTGTCTCATACATACATGTGTGTAGATTGATAGTCTGTCTCATACATACATGTGTGTAGATTGATAGTCTGTCTCATACATACATGTGTGTAGATTGATAGTCTGTCTCATACATACATGTGTGTAGATTGATAGTCTGTCTCATACATATGTGTAGATTGATAGTCTGTCTCATACATACATGTGTGTAGATTGATAGTCTGTCTCATACATACATGTGTGTAGATTGAGTCTGTCTCATACATACATGTGTGTAGATTGATAGTCTGTCTCATACATATGTGTAGATTGATAGTCTGTCTCATACATACATGTGTGTAGATTGATAGTCTGTCTCATACATACATGTGTGTAGATTGATAGTCTGTCTCATACATACATACATGTGTGTAGATTGATAGTCTGTCTCATACATACATACATGTGTGTAGATAGTCTGTCTCATACATACATACATGTGTGTAGATTGATAGTCTGTCTCATACATACATGTGTGTAGATTGATAGTCTGTCTCATACATACATACATACATGTGTGTAGATTGATAGTCTGTCTCATACATACATGTGTGTAGATTGATAGTCTGTCTCATACATACATACATGTGTGTAGATTGATAGTCTGTCTCATACATACATACATGTGTGTAGATTGATAGTCTGTCTAACATACATACATGTGTGTAAATTGATAGTCTGTCTCATACATACATACATGTGTGTAAATTGATTGTCTCATACATACATGTGTGTAGATTGATAGTCTGTCTCATACATACATGTGTGTAGATTGATAGTCTGTCTCATACATACATGTGTGTAGATTGAGTCTGTCTCATACATACATACATGTGTGTAGATTGAGTCTGTCTCATACATACATGTGTGTAGATTGATAGTCTGTCTCATACACGTGTGTAAATTGATTGTCTCATACATACATGTGTGTAGATTGAGTCTGTCTCATACATACATGTGTGTAGATTGATAGTCTGTCTCATACATACATATGTGTAGATTGATAGTCTGACATACATGTGTGTAGATTGAGTTTGTCTCATACATACATGTGTGTAGATTGATAGTCTGTCTCATACATACATGTGTGTAGATTGATAGTCTGTCTCATACATACATGTGTGTAGATTGAGTCTGTCTCATACATACATGTGTGTAGATTGATTGTCTCATACATACATGTGTGTAGACTGATAGTCTGATGTGGTCAGTATCATGCCAGCAACCTTTATTCCTGGTGTCCATTTAAAGCTGCGTCGACCTGGGAGCTGAGTTTACATTTTAAAAATTCTAATCCACTGAAATGATGAAATCAAACTGAAATAGCACAGGTTTGTTACACTGAAGAGGGAAGATACTGATGAATATCACTTTGGAACTGGTCAAAGATGACTAAACTACAGGAGGAGTGTCCAACATATACAAAACAGAGTAAGTGATTCTGGTCTGCACTTGAGGATAAGCTCTATGGAGATGATGAGCTGGTTGACTGTTACATTATTTGTGTGTGTATATATATATATATATATATATATATATATATATATATATGCCGGTCTCTCTGGCCGAGGGGTTACAACACTTTCTCCGTAATCCTGTTTATCACGCAGTCTCGTAGCAGGGCGAGAGCTGGGAGCGGTTTGACCCCCGCTGGTGACTTGCGGGATAACTGAGCCGGCCGCTCAGAAAGCAATGGCAAACTACTGAGCGTAATCTTGCCAAGAAATCAACATACAGCTGAAAGATGCTGATGTTGACAGCGATGTCCTGTAAAGGATATGCAAAACATGTTTATATATATATATATATATATATATATATATATATATATATATATATATATATATATATATATATATATATATATATATACACACACACACACCTGAAGGTGTATGAAGAAGAAAGCACTTCAGTCATACAGAGACAGCTCCTACTTAAAGGATGTACTGTGGGGAAAGCGTGCAAGACCCAAGGCAACATCTCAAGAGAGGAGCTAGAGGAAGTCTATACAAGTATACAATGAAGACATGGAAAAGAGGATGTTGGTGTGTCACTTATAGACAACTTTCAATACAAATTTTGATAACTTAATGCTGAAAAATAAGTGGATTACTACTGTATGTATGTCATTTCCCGTTGCTAAATGTCACACGATTGATTGTGCATTTATTCAGTTAGAAACTAGTTTCCAACATTCTTCATGGTCTTCCAAAGATTATATATTTTGTTTCAGATGTTGAATAAATTTTGTAAAAACACACCGTCAGTCTTGTTCCTGTTGTTTGACGTTAATTTTACAAGTGTGAGTTTCAGACTATAACAGGTGTACCATGATGGCTTGTTTTGTCAGTAAATAATAAAATAATTGCAGACGAGAGAAAGCAAATGTCTGTATACTGGTGATTAGTGATGATCATATCTGCTCTCTGTCAAGTCCACATGTACACCAACCTGGCCAGAGTATGGATAGCACCAGTTCTCAGTTGGTTAATCAAATGTCGTGTGCTTTTGACAAATACTGCGCATGTCTGGTGGCCACCCACTGCACTCCAATCTCTCCCCTTGGACAAGGAAGCAGATTCTCATCTCAATTGTCCTTAAACTAGACAGGCGAATAGTTAAAATGCTTCAACAAGTTTTATGCAACCAGCATTGTATGAAAACCAGAGTTCACAATTGAAGATGTTTATGTAAACTTCATGCCATTCCAGCAACTATGATGACGCACAGAGCAGCAGTTTCACTATTTATATGATCCAATAGCATATTTACATTTGGTCCGCGTCCCACTTTAGCATGTGTCAAATGTTTAACTTCCATGTCTGTTTGCTGACACTCAGCTTCCATGTTCATGTCTCTGTTAAAAACATTGTCACTAGACAAAATACCATTATTTACCTGTGTTCGTAAGCCTATGTAAAGACACTTGTCAAGAATTTCAGTTGCCATTTTCCAAGAATGGTTGGCTATAAACATTTAAAGCTCTTTGCTATATTTTGTATTCATCATGTGTCTTGCCAATTAGCACAGAAGCGTAGCACCTTTTCCTCTCCTGGGTCTGCGAGGGTATGGATGCTGATGCACTTCTTCGTGGTCTTATTGGAGTAATCATGCCACCTGTGATTATTCTTAGGCCAGCATTCTACTTTAGATAACCATTCTGTTCTGGATGCTGCATAAGCTATTATATTTCTCTGTTTTTTTTCAGCAGAGCTTATTAGTTTTCCTTTGCTCCATTATTTAAGCACACATTCCAGGCGAACCTGTGTCTAAGTAAAGCTAACCGTTCACTTGCACTTGACTGCCTCTTCTTGGTATTTGAGATGTGGGCTAGTTGGTGCTCTGTGCTACATATTAACCTAGCTTTCTGCAGGACTCCAAATGTTATAGTCAGCATGAAGACCTTTGATATTACCCCTTATGGTTCACATTGGTGAGACCATGATTCATGACAGTTTTATTGTTGCTGCACAGTACCTAAGAAAGACTCATTCTTCCTATAACTTTGTGGTTATGCATCATCATCAAGTGCCGTGCCGACTGGCTTAGGCGTTCATGACTCTCCACAGATCTCGGTCTTTGGTTTTCTGGATGAACTCTGCCGTTGTGGTTATGCAGCTTGAATAAATGTCCACACATAATCAAATGGTTTGACAAGATAGTCAGTACTGTTTTCTTCATATCTGGTTTTATATTTTTCAGCTCTAATTGCCAGCTTCAGTGCAGTTTTTTTTTTATGGATGTTGAGTGCAATTTATCATTGTCTCTATGACTGTACTGAAGCAACTGAGTAACTTAGTTTTGTTGACAGATCAACATCACGGCACACAGGTAGTAACCCATAAGCCCTCTTAACTCAAGCCCGAGTCCAGAGAATCTCACCTCAGTGCATGAACCCTGTAGCACCAGCAAGGATCCTGAAATACTTTAGGTAGATTTTTAACTCAAAATTTTGTCTGGGCAGCGCCGTTAGGCCATTCTTTTTCGATTTCAAACTGCCACGGGATTTTTTTACGTGCGCAACAATACACATGGGTGTCCTACCTCACTACCCAGAGAAATTTTACTAGATGTCCACGTTAAAAAATCCCGATCCTTATCGGAACCCCCAGCACTCAAGGTGGACACCCTATCTCGAGACCACTCAGTGTATTATGACCACTTAATGGAGCTTAACTTACTGGTTTAATCCTCCCCCAGTTCAATAAGAAGTATGGCAGCTTCATGTTTCAACTGATGTGGGATTTCCCCATAACAAGAAACCTAAAGAAAACACATCCGATTGAATCCATCTACTACAAAGACAAACCCCTCTTTCTCTGCATGCAATTAGCATAACAATAATTTGTGTTTTTCCAAACAATTTTATTAAAGTATGAATTTATGTCAAGTATGGTCTGAAGCTTGCACTAATGATGAACAATACAGTGACACAAAATACATAGCCATGATAACAGGAACAAATAGCGGTGCAGGCATTTACCTTGCAGTCCCAAAAAACTTAAAACCAGAACTTTACATACAACAGGAACTAAAAAACATGTGAAGACATAATTATGGAATTATCTCCATTTCAACTGCTGGATCAAATCATTAACACTTAAAAAACAAAAATAAAACGGTTAAAACACCAAATACACATGAGGGAAACTATTTTGCGGTTGCCAGGGGATTCCTGAGCACTAAAATGACTGAATCTCCACGAAGAAACATTTTGGAGATAAATCTGTCTTTGTTCACAGGTTTTGATTTCTTCTTGCCCTTGCCAGCTTTGGGCTGTTCTGTCCACATCTCCTTCACATTCTCCAAGACCATATTGCAATGCCTGCAAAAGAAACAATTGAAAACAATTTATACACACCTAAATTGAGGCAAAAACCAAAGCAAAGTGACCAAATAATTGTGGATTGGTGATAACATGGTTGTAGCTTCAGAGGCAAACACTCAATCAGTGGTGTGTGACTTCTATTGGTGGGTGCAAGTCTTTGGCACTGGCTGTCTACTAGGCTCTTATGGTATTGTAGTTGGCAAACAATGTATATCCGAGCAGAGACCAAGGTAAACTCTTAGATAGACCAGTATGCTCAGGAAGGACCATGTGCTGGTGGAGAGGTGTGAACAACACCACTCACAGCTGTTGTGTCGGTTGCTTGCAAAAAAATAAACAAATACAACATAACATTGTTTAACCCTTTAAACACGACACACCGGTATACCGGCTACCACGTGTTTCCTGTTTACATCTCACTGTCAATCGACCAATAAGCATCCAGCTTAAGCTAGACATGGCTAATATGTTTAAGGTCACTCTTCTGCCGAAGATTCAAAAAGCTTTCGATAGTTGATGGGGTTTCTGGCGATTTGTAGGAAATTCTACCGTGATGCACCAGTTATCCCTGGCCGAGTGGTGGAGGAACACATGGAAGACAACTTCGTAATGCACAGGATGAACCGATCCACCTGGTGGAACATGCTGAAGGTGCCACTACAAACAATAGATGTGTAGTTTGTCTACAGAAACATCGCAGAGCCAAACAAGTGAACCCAGATGCCCAAGCAAGGGATTTGCCAAAGATCCAGAAAATGCTCAAGTGTACATCTTGCAACGCCTTCCTCTGTGTCCAGTCTGGTGCTGAAAACTGTCTCCAAGCTTACCACTCAAAAGTTCTGGAGATAAATATCTAAGCTACTATTCCTCATTTCAATTTTTCTAGGTTAGAAAAAGCCTGGGAATTGGCAAAATAATTTTTTTAGTGAATTTTTGGAAATATCTGCAAAAAACGATGGCAAATTTACACTTTTCCCCAAAATTGCACAAATATTGATTTTTTCCCACCTCACTTAGAAACACTTCTTATGTTTCATGTTGTACACCAATGATTTTTTTTCCCCAGAAATAATGTGATTTTCAGGTTGAAATATTAGTATGCCAAAAAAAAAAAAATGGGTAATGAACCGGGAACCCCAGTTAACAAATAAAATTTTAAAATAAGGTTTGTAAAACAAATGTGAATTAGAATTGGGGGAAAGGAAGTCTACAATTAGCTTCTGATGCTCATGCAAGAGGTGAAATAGGGTTGCGAGAATTCTTGGTTTTCTATATAGCTAATTAGAGCAGACAGTATTTCATGCAAAGTAAACCAAATATAAATTTTAATACAATTTTTAGTCAGGATTCGAAGCTGTGCATTAAGGATGACTTGAAGCAAAGCCACTGTATAAACGGTGAAATATAAATGTAACACTGCCACTAGATCTGCTCTCAGAAGAATGTTACCCTATTTTTTTTTTAAATGTTCCTAACTCTTCATATTCATGTTGTAAACAATCCTATTCTCTTCTAACTGCCCTGAAGTCTAGCAGCGTGACAATGACACCTAAACTGTCCCCAGGCATGACCTGCACTAAAGCAAATCCCTGTTTTTATAAGAGAAGCATATAACTGTCATTTGGTAATTTCCCCAATGCCTGCCAAACATTGTTTCTTATGTTTAATGTCTGCAACAAGATTGGGAAATATTAAGCACACTTATGCACATATTATGGTCGTCAGTAGGAAGGAAGAAGTGCCACAATGTAATATACAAGTAAATAGAAATATTCTTCAACAAGTGAATCGGTACAATTATCTTGGAACAGTTATAACATCTGATGGGAGATTAGAACAAGAATCGCCATGGCGAAAGTAGCCTTTAGCAAGATGAAAAACATTCTGACCAATAAGAAGATGTCAATTGAAACGAGAAAAAGAGTGTTGAGGGGATACATAGAGCCTGTTCTTTTTGTATGGATGTGAAACTTGGACAATGAGCAGTCAAGCTGAAAAGCATCTGATGGCTGCAGAAATGTGGTTTCTGAGGAAAATGCAAAGAATACCATGGACAGACAGAAAAACCAATGACCAAGTACTACAGGAGACAAATGAACATCGTAAACTGATTAGAGAAATTAGACGTAGACAGTCAAAATTACTGGAGAAAATACCTGGATGGCTTGGCCACATGGCATGGACGAGACAGGAACACTGAGCTGATCCACGACACTGGTGATCGAGTGAAATGGCGAGTCATGACCGCCCATGCTTTCCAGCATGGCACATGATTGATTGATTGATTATGCACATATGCTAAAATTGGACTTTTCTAGCAGAACCCTGGCACAAAATGAACAACTGAGGGTTAAATTATGTGATCATATTTCCCAGAACGCTACCACCTGTTACATTCATACACACAAAAATATCTAACAAAAACATGTTAAGATATTTTGATTAAGATGTCTTGGAAATGATTCTTCATTTCACAGACTAAGCTAAACAACGGCCTCAATAGATAGGGAAAGTCACGTACGTGACTCCCAGACAGTAAACGCGACTGAGCGCAATGGACACTTAAATAGGTATAGTACATATTCGCAAAGAAAAACAAATAGGAAAGTACTATAAGAAATAAATTAGAATCAAACAATTTAAAAAATTAAGACAAGACAGCCAAGATTATTTTGACATCTTATCAGGAGAACAACTAGAAAACAAATGAGCAAATGGGAAGGGAAGGCAAAAGAGATAAAGACCTAGATGGCACATCTGCAACAAATACTGGTGATCATAGAAATTGGTAACCATGGCAGCCCATGCTTATTGGCATAACACTTATGATATCGTCTTCTTCTGCGCCCACCCAGAGTTTTTTTTGTATGTGATTGCATTATGCCTGTTTACAGCAGAGCTGCGTTCTTTCGCAGTTAGGCCGACACACCCGACTTCTGCGGGCACTTGTTGACCGGGTTAACCTTCCCGGGGGCATGATATGATTTAAAAAAATTGCGGCAGCTGCAATTCTTTGCGCAAATGTGATGATAAAACAAAAGAAAGCCTTGACAAAGCAAGTGAACCTGCATAATAATCACGACAGTATCTATAAGTGAAACACTGACCTATCAAATGCCTTCACACGAGCCAGCAACTTTTTGTTATTGCGGCAGTTGATGAGGACTTGTGTGTTGTTTTTCACAGATTGTGTGAGCACAGACAAAGGGCCAGTGTTAAACTCTTCTTGTTCATGCTGGGACAACTCTTCTGGTGTCATCTCACTTTTGGGTTTCTGAACAGCTGCCCTAAAATTGGAAACAAATGCATTAAAACATACACAGTGAAATATATACGTATATATACATGCACACTGTTAGCCTAGTGTTAAATTTGGAGTAGCACACATAACACGAACATTATTAACAGCAAAAGATGTCATATTGGGGAACATAATGGTGAGAATCACGGACTAGTTCACAATCACTAAAACAAATTGTGGGACGCTCCAGTTAAAATGTTATAGAAAAATTCTTAAAATATTGTAAACTAAACTAGAATACTGCCACGGCTGGTCTAAAATGGGGTGGGGGGAGAAGAGGAGGAGGAGAGAGAATGTCACAGAAGCTTGGAAATAGTGATGGAAGGCGTGATTTCTAGAAGAGTTATGGGTCAACCTGAAGATGGACACATGACACTGTGTATCTTATGCTAAATTATTTGTTAACATAAATTTAATCACAGAATACGCAAAACAAGTCACACGAATGCTGTTAATATTCACTCCCCAAAAGTTGTTCACTGTGGACAATTACACAAGAGACTTGATCTCTTCAAAACCTAAAATATGCCACTGATTGATGCCCACCCCACCCAGCACATGTCCAATACTGTCAGACATCGGTGTGCCATTGATAATTGTAACCAACAGCCATTTGAATCAGGCACGGTTATTTCTCAGCAGTAAGAACTGTCCCGTAGCAAACCTCAAGCTACAAAAATATTAGGCGTTTTACTTAACCAACGCATTTAGACCGAAACCAGAAACAGTACTCAGCGCCTGCACAGAAGGATCCATTGTGTCACCAGGAAAGGCTATGAAACGACCGTTCGTGTTTCTAGGAGGATACATTCATTCACATATGCGACAATAACAAATGCCATCTTAGCTTCTGTAATATAGGTCAGTCTAACATTCTGCGCACAGCTAGTGGTTGAGATTACCTTTGTCTGTGAAGTAATTTCAATTATTTGGCATACGGTAAGTAATTTTATTTTTCTAGTGCTTTTCATAGAAAGCCAACACTTTTAGGTGGATTTTCAAACTCTGCATCCACATTTTAACATATATTTTGAGTTTCATTACTGAACTTGTTTGAATTGTGGTAGACAAAAATATTTCTCAGGAGACGTCTTTGCGACCGAAAATCCAAAATGTCGGCGCCATGCATATCGGAATAGCATGTATACTTTTTACACTTAACAAATGCAATTTGAATTATTAAGTTAAAGAGAATACAAGTTCACAGTTTAATAGTAATTTACCTGTATACTTTTATTATTTCTTATAAATAATAATCTTAACATGACAAAACAGATCGTTGAAATCAGTTTTCATAGCCATCTGTGACCCCTTTGAGTCAATCTCGCATGAATTTAAAATTAACTTTGTAAATGAGAAAATATTAAATGCTTATTTTTAAAACATGCAGCATTTGTCTTTATTTTTGCACATCTCATTATTGTTCATCAATGGTAGTGTCTGTAGGAGACATTTTTCTACACAGTCCCCATCATTCTCAGACAATGAATTTTCAGGTGACATTATGCTTGATCTTTTTTGAAGACTACATTTTCAAATGTTAATGTTGGAGAAGGTCCACCAGAGAGACGAATGGAGACGGATTGTATTTGCAGCAAAGAACCTCAATGGCTCGGAACGCTGAAGAAGAAGAAGAAGAATGTTGGATTACTTTGATCATGTTTTTAAAATTGGGCATTTACCAATTAGTACCACCACAGCTACATAAGCCTTGAAAAACCTAATCAAATGGTACCTCAGTGAAGCCTGCAAGTCAATTCTAAGCTGAGACATTGACTGTCAGGATCCTGCAAAGAAATTGTACTCCGCTTATTGAGCTTCTTGCTACTATAACTTTTGTTTTTTAAATGAACATCTTAGCAACCATACATCACTGCCATCAGGGTAGCAAGACCTAACTGCTCATGTCGTCTATAATTAGTAACTAATAATAATTAATTGGCGACTATTTTTAATAGCTAATTAGGTCATGGCACATCCTATCACTAAATGGAAAGTAACCATTGAGTCTGTAGCATCATTCTGCATGCATAATAAAATATACATCTTGCCAGGTTTTTAAGCTAACAATAATAAGGCACAGGGTAATTTATGAATTAGTAATTAATTAGCGGCCATCTTTAATTGCTGATTAAGTCATAGATGACATGGGCAGTTAGGCTTCACTACCCAGATCGCAGCTAAGATGTTCGTTTAAAAACAAAAGTTATAGTAGTAAGAAGTAAAAGTGATAATTTCAGCCGTCACTATGACACTGCAAACCTGCTCAGTGAGCAGATTCTTGAGTATTTGTTCAATATCAGGACACTCAAATGTGAATCTTTACTCAGAATTGACATATATGCATCATTGAGGTACTGCTGGATTTAGTTTTTCACGGCCTATGTATCTGTGGTGGTCTCAGTAAACATCCAATTTGAAAAAACATGATCACAAAATACCTAAAGACAATTTAGGACATATTTAGAGATGAAACTTTCCAAATATACGTAAAATTGTATGCAGAATTCAAAAATACATCTATAATTGATGGAAGTCTGATTAAAAGCACCTGAAATAAATTAATTACGGTAAGGATGAAATATAATTGTAATGCCGTGATAATTTCAACCAATCGCTATGCACGGAATATTAGGGGGACCTTTTCTGCTGAAGCTATGACGACTGTTATATTCTCACGTGATATTTGAATTAATGAATGACGTCAAAAGCATGCATGGTCTTTTCATAGCCATATTTGTTGACAGAATGGACCATTGCGGGGTGGTGCCGTATATCACTTCCGTTTTAATTTTGGGTCGCGGCACGATCGAATTACCTACTAGTAATGCCGCGACCCGATCTAAAACCGGAAATGGCTGCTGTAAAGACCATGCATGCTTCCAACATCATTCATTTATTTATCAAGTGACAATAACAGACGCCATCTTAGTTTCTACAGAATAGGTCAGTCTAATATTCTGTGCACAGTGATTGGTTTAAATTATCATAACTTTTAAATAAATTTAATTATTTGCCATAAAGTAAAAAATTTTTTTGCGCAGTTCATAGAAATCAAGGATTCATTTTAGATGCATTTTCAAATTCTGCATACATTTTTACATAAATTTGGAGTTTCATCGTGGATCATCATCGACCGGTGGCAGAAAAAAATTATTTCTGCTGACATATTTCGTCTTTGTGAATGGAAATTCAAGATGGCACGCGACTCCGCGAATATCAATAGGACTAGGCTGTTCACGCTCAAAACATGCAATTTGAACTACAGTCGAGTCCACCTCATATAAGCAGAATTTCGCTTAAGTCGACATTAATGGCTTAGTCTCTGCCATTATCCTTCTTTATCATTGTATAAAAAGTCCTGATAAGTCAAATTCGGTTAACTCGAATTTTCAGATTAGTGAAACCTAAAAATGAATACTGACAATTAAAGTCTTCACGTTTAAGTCGAACTGTTCATTTCACACCAAAAAAAAAAAAATCTGTTTCGCGAAAGAATTATTTCTAATCAGCCGGAGAACAACAATCGATACGGCACATATGATATCTCGCTACATGTCAAAAATGGCGGCTAGTGGATGAAAGCTTACTACTTTTTAACTTTAAAAAGAAAGATTGAGCTGTTGGAAGAGTTGTAGTGGGAAGAAGAAAGTGAATATAGCTAGAGAATTTGGTATTCCAACATCGACACTTTCCGGCATTTTAAAGCATAAAGAACTTTACAGAAAATTGTTTTTCGAATGTTAAATCGACTGTGACAGTGAGCTAGAACTGCCGAGTGTGATTTTGTTGGTGTTGCCCTTTTAAAATGGTTCACTGTGATTAGATCGGCAATTGTACCAGTAAATGGGCTTTTACTTATTGCGAAAGCAGAAGAATTTGCACGTCTTGAAGGTCAGACAGACTGGAATTGTAGTGCTGACTGGTTGGATTGTTTCAAAAAACGACATTGCATCACGTAGATCGTGTGTGGAGCGAAACAGTCAGTCGACGAAGCAACGACTCACTCATGGATAGAAGACGTGTTCAGCCTGCTTTAGCCAAATATAATTCTGCAGAGGATGAAAATCACTTTTTCTTTAATTAATTTGGAAATTTTTTTAAAATGTCAACATTTCTGATATTGTATTGCTATTTATTTGTTCACTAACTGTATTTCCTAAGTGGTACAATCATTTTACTCAACGCAACTGCATGGTATTAGTGTAAATGTGTGCAGTCTGGATAAGTAGTTTCTGATAAGTAGAACAAATTCCTTCGGCCCCTGTGACTTCTACTTATCCAGACTCCACTGTACTAAAGTTAAAGAAAATACAAGTTTAAAGATTATTAATACTTTTATTTGTGTAATTTTACTACTTTTTTATCATTTAACATGACGGAACATATTTTTTAAGTCAATTTTCATATCCGTCTATGACCCGTTTGAGACAATCTCACACGATCTGGCAGTGGAGATACTAGAACACACAGGAGAGCTCAAAAGTTAGAGGAATCATTTAAAGATTTTTGTGCAAGATCCTGACACATGAATATCTCCACTTAGAATCCACATACAGGCATTACTGAGGTACCATTAGATTTAGTTTTTCAAGGCCTATCTACCTGAGGTGGTCTCATTAGTAAATAATTTGAAAATCATGATCAAACCTGATACACTACTTGCTGTAGCAGAGCGGTAGCTCCGTAGCCAAGCACCCTTGTCTCCCTGTCGTGTTCGTTCAAAGCATAACGACAATGAAAGCAGAAATGGAATCCCAGGATGAACGTGCCTGTTACCAAAACTGTTCTGGGAACAAATGTGGCCGGCGTGATATCACCCATCGAGCGATAATTGGTTTATAAAAAATATATCGCTAGGACCATACACCCAATAAATAAACTCCATGGCTAGAAAAGCGGATTTATTCTTTCCTTACTGTAACAATCTACAGTTACAGTTTTGTGAAGAAATTTAGGTAAGATAAGTTGATAACGTATCTTACCTAAATTTCTTCATAAAACTATGTAGATTTTTACAGCAGTAATAAAGTATCGTGGTGTCTAAATGTGGATAACAACAAAACATACATATTGTCTAGATATTTCCAAAAAAAAGTCAAGACGTGCAAAGAAAAATGCAATCTTATTTTAATGGGTAAAGCATCGGCCACTCTTTGTATTATTGGTACTGCTAAACCGACGTTGATTCAACGTCGGTAATATCATTATTTTATACTCCTACAGAGACAAAAAAGTCTATAACACTGTTATGAATAATATTAGGATAAAAATATCTGCTTACATGTTCACGTCTTGCGATTATTAAACAGATGTCCGAGGATTCAAAACAGTCAAAAATTTCAAATTCTCCCCTCGTATTTTAGGTTTCAGGTTCTGGCGCATATTATAGTTCCGTTTCAACTTCCGTTTGTTCGTGCTTCAGCGGCAAATGTATACAAGTAAAACATTTATACTGTATATTTAGCTCAAAATTAATGTTCATCTGTTGCTTGCTAGTATATATTTGTAAAATTACACATTACATCTTTTGTGTATATTTTATATATTATAATATTTTATAAATGAAGTTAAGGCACTTCGCATTAAAACGGATTTTTAGTAAAGCATAAAACTCTCTTAACGGATACGTAAAAGTAGACAAGCATCAACTTCTGCTAATGACTAAGTTAATTAAATTATTACTAATCGTGCAATATTATAAAATCAATTTAAATATTATTTTAATTTTAATTTCAGTCTAAATATTATCACGTTAATAATTGTGTGTGTGTAATATAACGTGTTTCTCAAGAGACGCTTGTGGGCGTGCAGTTATCCCCCCTGTGACGGGGCAGCAACAAAGGGGGGAGGCACCAGGTCCCTGTAAACTGTGAACGATCCAGCAAATAGCCAATCATTGCTTGCAACGAAATCGGAATTTGTATACAACTGCTCGACAAGGACAGACAAGAAACACATCTACTATCTACTTGTATTGGGCCACGCGTTTTTGAAAATTAACTATGCAGATTTCCGGCTTATCCTTTCTTTGTGTGCAACTTATGGTAATATTAGCCACAGAAGCAGATACTGGCAAAGAAAAGAAATTGCAAATAGGCATTAAGAAAAGGGTTGATCCCGAGAAATGCAAAATAAAATCAAGGAAAGGAGATGTTCTTCATATGCACTACACAGTGAGATTTCTTCTAACTTAACCTGTTTAGATCTGCATAGTCAATTTTGTAGTGATGTATGATGTTGCATGTGTGTGTTATATATATATATATATATATATATATATATATATATATATATATATATATATATATATATATACTATAACTGATAACTTAGATTTATGTAATTTTAAAAATTCCAACAGCAAAATGTACTGATCTGACAAAACTACTACTTACTTCTGTGTTCATCCGGAGTGTTTTTTCAGATGTAATTGCGGTGTATTGTTATGCACCCTTGGGCCTAGACCCTTAGGCCAACACATCCAGCTTTTGCATGCGTTTTTGACCAGGTTAGCATTCCTGGGTGACTCTCACTTTTGTGGTGCTGCCCACATCCCAGCTGGTCAAGTTGAAACGGTCGAATACTTTATGATCAACCCTCAATGGAAGAGCTGTTCCGGGCACGACGGACATTCGGAAAACTAGCTAGTCAGAGCTGTTTCAGACAAAGACATTCAGAAAACTAGCTAGTCAGAGCTGTTCTGGTCACAAGGACATTCGGAAAACTAGATAGAGCTATTCCGGGCACTGGAACATTTCACTCTGACGTTTTTGCGTTGTGCCAGTTTTAATTTGCCACCCTTAGGCCTGCACATCCGACTTCGGCGAGTGTTGTTAATCCGGTTAACTGTCCTGGAGGTTTTGAGAGACATTTGTGTGTGGTGTCGCTCACATCTCAGCTGGCCAAGGTAGAACGGTCAAAGACATCACGGTCACCCTCAAGGGAAGGCAGGGGCAGACCATGAGCATTCTCTGCTATCCAAGGCTTCCATAATTGCGGAGCCAGCACATAGTGCTCTGAGACTGGCTCACCCAAGGAGTCGCCACATCCTGCTTATGGCTGCTTTAATTCCTCACTTCCATGTATTGGGCATTTTGTTTTGCCACTGGTCGCTCCCCACACAAACCAGGAACGGACAGACTTACGGCGCCAACATGGTGGTTAGGCGTTGAACCTTTAACCCTTTACAGGGCAGACGATTGTCCATTTTTTTTAGCCCTGAACGGGCAAGACTTTTTCAGGTTCGATAAAATTTCGGGTCGTGTTAGTAAAAACATCACAAATAAGGCGTTAGTCAACCGATTTTATTAAATAAACAACACAATGAAGGGAAAAGCATGCAGAATATGTTACTCACGTGATTGTTGTCGGTAATCCATATATGAAAACAAATATTTACTAAATACAGCATGTTTGTGATTATCCGTCATCTATACGGCAATTTACAAACACATTTTCAGAATCATAATCACTTTCTTTAAAGTCTGACTCAGACTGCTAATGCAAAGTAACGCTTTGCACTGATATCTAGCTCCGATTAATAGTCAACTTCGTGTCCTTTAATGTCACTTAAATTGAACCTAGCGAAATCTCGGCTATCACTTGAAGAATCGCCGAAATCCGTTTTGAAAAAAAGCGTAAAAACCCTGAAAACGATTTTTAAAAAGTCCGTTCAAATTCATAGTAGGCGCTTACAAATGGCGGCCATGTTGTCAAGCTATCGGCGAAAGCGAAAGTAGCTGTTGGAAGTGTCGGAAAGCCGAGAGATCGCGTTTTTACAATGCATAATAGTATCGGACGCAAACAGGAGATCTGCTCGTTTAAGCGACCGGCCGCAAATGGACGTTTTGCCCTGTAAAGGGTTAAGGCCTGTGGTGTGTTTATGCTTGCAGCTACAGTTTGCAATCAAATTTTCCTCATGTTGGACTGGTAGTACATGGTTCCGTCACCTTGCTACTGAGTGAGTGCATGGGCGACACTGTGAGCTGTGAAATTCACGGGGAATGCTTTTACATCTGTCCTGTACAGTGACCTGCATGTTCGGAACCATGGCTACCAGCTGTTGCTGAATAGACTGATTTGCCTTTTCGGTTCACGAGTGCATTTTTCAGGAGACTCCCGGGAGTCGGTGCTGAAGCTGCAGAGTTCGTGCTGTATGCGACACTTTCGGCGGGTCGCCCTGCAGTAAAAGACCGAGCCATGTGAGAAAACCCGGGTCAATGAGTACCGATCACAAGGTATACTAATTGTGCTGCCGGCTCAGCACCTTACCTCCGTGTGACAGTGAGCGAGTAACAGCCAGGCCCTCTCATCCGGGGATCCCTCATATCCCCAGCTAAGAGGCTTCGAGCAAGTATCTGAACTAAGCATGTGGCGTGCTCAGCATGTCACCTCCGTTTTGTAGTATGTGCGTATCAGCCTGGCTCTCACGCTCAAGGGTTTATGGCTTAGAAGCATTCAGCCATATCCCTCAGCTGGGAGCCTTTGAATTTGTGTCCTGACCAAGAATTAGTAGCTTTGTGCGCCTGATTTGACTGTTCGACTGCTATCCTCAGTCTACCTGCAGAGCAGCAGGTTGTGTCTCTCTTGGTCTGGTCCCTATCTCAAGGCCTGTCCAACATGTAGTTGTGCTTCCGTCGGCAGGGCTCTTGAGGTCATTGGGACACGCAAGCCCCTCTACCACGTCAAGGTGGCGACACTTCAGAGAGGATCTGACAAAATGAAAACCAATGGTACCTCAGTCTCTGTGTCACTTACAAGTGGATATATTTATTGCATGTGTGAATTAACTGCTCCACTTCAGTAGAAGAGACAGCAAAATATTTTGTTTCTGAATAACAAGTATATTTTAACATGTGTCATAGTCATACAGATAGCTGGAAAGCTATGTGAACAACACAAGATCATTTAAGTGTTGATGTTTAAACATTGTGATAATAGCTGATCAGTTGATCTCACTGTTGCAAAGTACATACAGAGTTAGATAAAAGCGTATTCAAAAATTGGGTTGACTACTGACAATAAATACTGGAGACAGATAAATACAAAACTATGATAAGGAAACACAACGAAAGGAAAAAAAACACAGATACAGGTGAACATTTTGACCTGTCTTTACCACACACAAGAATACTTAACTAGTGTTCTGAAGGTCATCCGATCAATACAAAATCTTGTCCCCATGTTGATTGGATTACCTTCGCTGGTGTTGTGCTTAGATTCTCAATACTATTCATCCTCTGCATAGCCATGGCAAGTCTACGTCACACTTATGTTAGTTATGGATCCAAGATATTCAAAGTGTGTAACATTTTCATTGTCTCCGTTGTTGTTTGTGAAGGAATGAAATCAAAGACACTTATGGGGAGAGGGGGGGGGGGGGGGTCGCAACAGTTAGATGTAAACATTCATATGGGAAAAATATAATGAGAATAAACCATGTACATGATAAAATGATCGCCCTTGTTGAAATCTCATATAAGAAGGTGAAATAAAGCTTATTTAGTTAAAAATGTAGGGGGGGGGGGGGGGGGGGGGGGTTCAAAGGATATTAAACCTAGTACCAAACTGAGAATATTTAACTCCAGCATCAAATCAGAACTGCTGTAAATGTTTTGTGTAATTAAAGTTAAAGCCACTAAAACAATGTTTCTTTCACCACATGTCAAACATGTGGGGGGAACCCTATTAGTAATGTTATAGACACAGACCCAGCAACTATAGGTTAATGGTAAAAAATGTAATCCTTTTCATGGCAGATACTACTGTTGGAGTGCAACATGTTAGGCTTTCACATATTTTAGGCCATGAAAAGAGGTGGGGTAGCCAAGTTCCTAAACAACTCTGAAACTGTCTGATGCCCAATTTTTAAATGAGGTCCCTGAGCCATACTGGCCAGGAAAAAGTCCTACCTCAGATGGGGAGTGAACCTAGACCACTGTCTATCAACTATATATATATATATAGCCCATAAGCGGGCACTCTCCCGCTGTTTACACTTCACCTCGACACCGCACGGTACAAAAGGAACATGATGGGATTATATATATATATATATATATATATATATATATATATATATATATATATATATATATATATAAAGAAGTAGAAAAACGTTCCCATCATTTGTAATATTTTCACTTTATGAAATGTTTAGTATAACATGTAAAGCACAAATATATCTGCCTGTCTCTGTTGATATCTCTGTGGGTTTGTAGTGTGTATGTTGCTTTGTTTGTGCTTTCCAATCCACAAATTCATACTGTTGTTCACTTATTTTCATCCCTATTTTCTTTCTTGCTCTTCTCATAATTCAGTGCATCAATTCATTGATGACAAGAAAAATAATCAGAATGAAAAAGGATAATTGATAGTGATCGGTGTTTAATTGTAGATCCCCACCCAGAGAGAAGATGGGTACCAGCAGGTAGTTCTCTTGCCCCTCAACATTTGGCAATTGTTAGCTGGCACTGCTGTCATTCCTTGTGACTCATAGTTGGGTCAGGGGTTGAGTTGACTATGTTTTAAACAGCAAAAGCAATCCCTGAGATCAGTTTATACATTTCATTGATTGACTGCTGTGGAGTGTTGAAGCTGGGCTGACTTTGTCCCTCTTCAACCTGCTTAATTAACCATGGTTATAATTAAGGTTATCAATGAAAGATTGACGTACAGGCAGTGTGGAGACTGAGGTACGTATTATATACCCACCAGCTGTTGTCTTGTCTACAGGTGACATTGATTGATTGTGTGCGCATCAGTATGCATAGTTTAACCTGGTGTGTTGCAGTGATGTTTTTATATTCAGTTGAAGCCAGACTTTGAAGCTTTTTAATTCTTAAGTTGTCTTTGATTCTTTATTTTTGCCACCTTGAAATTATATACTCAAATGCTCATTGATTAAAAGATTTCCTTTGTGTATTAGGGAAGACTTGAGGATGGCACAGAGTTTGACAGCAGCCTTTCCCGCAATCAGCCTTTCATCTTCACATTGGGAACTGGGCAAGTGATCAAAGGATGGGATCAAGGATTGCTTAAGTAATTCTCTGACATTATAACATTACTTTTTTGTTATTGTTTGCTGTACATGCACTTCTTTGTGAAGACTTCATCACACCAAAGAACAAGAAATTTGGAAATAATATGTTGATATACAGAGCAAAGCCAAAAGGAAATAAATATAGAAGTTCTAGAGAAACTTGGAATGAAACAATAGCTGATGAAAGAAATAAGATGGGGGAAAAATTTAATATTTTGCCCACATTAAAACACATTTTACAAAAAAAAATTTTTATTAAAAAAGGGGGAGCTATGTTATACTGCAGCAAATCTGTAAAAATAAAATTAATTAATTAATCAGAGAAATAGAAAGTTTAAGAGCGCAGTCACAAGTGAGAGAATAGATGTTGCAGCTAGAAAAGCCTAATCAGAACACCCCCCCCCCCCCCCAAAAAAAAGACACACATATGACTGCTCGTGTTAAGCTAACCTTTTCCACTTTCTATTGTTTTTTATTTATTAATTGTAATTAGAAAATCAACATCAGCATGTGTCGTGTTGGGGGGTGCAGTGGATCACCCGTCCTCTTGTGTTCATGAAAAGTTCTACCACCGATCGTCTCTTCAACCCATGAGATTTTCTTCCTGTGTTTACCTGTCTCTTATATGGCCAATCTTCTTAATTGTCATCACTTTCTCCAGACCCTCTCATCTCATTATGTGACCTAACAATAACAGTTGTTTTCTCTTGATGTTGGTAATTTTCTTTGTAAATTTTTGCCTCTTGCATTCGTGGATATTCAGGAACCTTCCCCGGGGTACATGGGTTTGAATTTGCATCGATTTTTTAAATTTTACCTGGGCTCTCAGGTCAACCCAGCTGGACATGGGCATCACAAAATGTCTGTGAGATTTCGACCACATCACCCCTTGAGTGCCAATTGGTGTATACAAATTTGGGGACACACTGTATGCCAGATACACCTGGAGTCATGTAAACATGAAAGAGTCCTTTACTCACTTTCCATATTAGTGGATATTCACGCTTGATAGGAGATCACAACAATTAGGTCTTTAAATCATAGGAGAAAGTAAAGATAATGAGAGTAAACCAAGCAAATAATAACTCAATCTCCCTTGCTGAAACCTCAAGAGATAGAATTATACACATATTTAGCTAGCAATGCAGACAAAGAAGGAGTGGCACACATGGGTATTGCAATAAGAACACAAAACACAAGAGCACAAGTATATTTATTGAAGTCAACAGACATCTTCTTTTTCGCGTTCATCCGGACTGTTTTTTTCAGATGTGATTGCGGTGTGTCTGGTTAGGCACCCTTGGGCCGAAACCCTTGGGCCAACACATCCGACTTTTAGCGTGCATTTTTGACAGGTTAGCATTCCTATGGGACTCTTCACTTTTGTGGTGCCGTCCACATCCCAGCTTGTCAAGTTGGAACGGTCGAATGCTTCATGATCAACCCTTAAGAGAAGACAGGGACAGTCCATGGCATTTTCCGCCATCCAGGGTGGCTTCCATAGTTGCAGAGCCGACACATAGTGCCCTGGTGTTGGGCTCACCGAGAGAATCGTCACGTCATGCTCATGGTTGCTTTAATTCCTCACTTCAATGTATTGGGCATTTCGTTCATCACGGGCCTTTCACGCACAAACCAGACCGATCTGCAGACAAAATCCACTCAGCGAGTTTTCAATTCGGACATGTGCTTGTCGCTGTGCCCGTCAGAGCTGTTCTGGGCACAACGGACATTAGGAAAACTAGCTAGTCAGAGCTTTTCTGGACATGATAGGCATTCTAAAAACTAGGTAGTCAGAGCTGTTCCTAGCACGAACGACATTTCACTCGGATGTAATTGCGTAGTGCCAATTTTTATTTTGCCACCCGTAGGACGGCACTTCCGACTTCTGCGTGCATTTTTTAATGAGGTTAGCCTTCCTCGGGTTTCAAGGCACATTAGACTCTTACTTTTGTGGTGTCGCCCACATCTCAGCTGGTCAAGGTAGAACGGTCAAAGACATCACGGTCAACCCTCAAGGGAAGGCAGGGGCAGACCATGGGCATTCCTCACTATCCAAGGAGGCTTCCGTAATTGCTGAGCCGGCACATATTGCTCTGAGACTGGGCTCACCCGAGGAATCGCCATATCCTGCTCATGGCTGCTTTAATTCCTTACTTCCATTTATTGGGCATTTCGTTAGCCACTCGCCGCTCCCCGCTCAAACCAGGAACAGTCAGTCTGCGGACGATATCCACTAGGTAAGTTTTAGCTTCGGACTTGCACGCAATGGATTCGCTAGCCAAGCATTTCGTGTTAATGAGACGTTTTTCACCTTTGACTGCACTCACTCTATGAGTATAGATATAGACATTTTCCATAACCATTTCATGCGACTGGGGCGCTTTTCTAACTTTAGTACTTACTCACGAGGTAGGCTACATGTGCTGCCGGCACAGCACCTTACCTCCGTGCGACAGTGAGCGAGAGACGGCCAGGCCCTCTCATCCGGGGATCCCTCATATCCCCCAGCTGAGAGCCTTCGAACAAGTATCTGAACCAAGCATGTAGCATGCTCAGCATCTCACCTCCGTTTTTGCAGTTTGTGGGTATCGACCCGGCTCTCACATCTAGGGGTTAGTGGCTTAGAGGCGTTCAGCCTTATCCCTCAGATGGTAGCCTTAGGGTATGTGTCTAGACCAAGTATTAGTGGCTTTGTGCACCTGATTTGAGCTTTTGACTGATATCCTCAGTCTACCTGCAGAGCAGCAGGTTGTGTCTCTCTTAGTCTGGTCCCTATCTCAAGAGCCGTCCGACATGTAGTTGTATATTCATCGGCATAGCGCTTGGGGTCACTAGGACACTCAAGGGCGCCGCCCCCCCCCCACCCCCACCCCTCCCCCCCACCCCACCCACCACGGCAAGGTGGAGGCACATCGGGTGGGGGGATGGGGTAAGATTAAATCAGTACTGCTGTATGGATCAGAAACATGAAGAACAACTCAAACAATTACTAATAGACTAGAAACATTCATTCATTGCTGCTTGCACAGAATAGAAGGATTCAAATTGTATGAAAGTCACTCATGTGCAGTTTGGGGGGAGAATTAAAATTCCAGTGAATCAAGAGGTCGGGACAATTCATGTTATTGCAGTCTGGTCAAAGTTGCAGGACATCCATTCCTTGAGTCATTTGCTCATCCTGCCTCCCTGAGGGAGTTCAGGATGTCAGCCTCATTTATTGCTCGTCTGTTCCACCACAAAAGCCAAGTCCACAAGGCTATATACTCATTCATTTCCTCTCAGCCCTTATTGTGTAAGAATGTTCTACTTTGTAATTTGGGTGTACAGCCATTTGATTTCACTGAAAAATTGTTACCATTAACATGAATTTCTTATATTTCAATCATAACTTGTAGATGTATATCTAAAACCCTAGTTGTAATTCAGTGTTCAGTTGAAACTGTATCAAGTTGTATTGTTCACATCCACAGTATGTGTGAGGAGGAGAAGAGAAAACTGGTCATTCCTGCAGACATGGGATACGGAGACAGAGGCTCACCCCCAAAGATCCCAGGTAACTCTAGAGATGTTTATAAACATGTCTTTGTATCCAGGGCTGGTTGCATGAACAAGTTAATACTTGTAATACAATGAGAAAACCTGCCTAGTTTATACTAGATATGTATATGGTGTATTAATTTGTGACAGCTTCACACTGGTTAGCTACTGTAATAATAATTATGGCGATGGGAGGGTAAACTGGGAAATAAACATAATACATTCTCATGGAGTTGATGATGCAGTCATGTACACTGATGGACCAGAGCTTGGTGACAAACAGTTAGGGCGTGATTTCTCAGCTGGAGAGAGACAAAGTCATGACAGAACAGAGCATTTGAAATGTTTTGTTTTTTTTAAAACGTTCGCTTGCTTTTAACTCAAGCGTAGTCCATACATGTTGCTACTACTTCTAGTACACTGGACTGATTTTTGCATGTGGGAGCGTAACAACTCCGACTTCAGAGCTACTTGTAATTTCTGTCCCCAAGTCAAGAACGAGAAGTCATCATTTTAGTCTGACCTGTGTAGGGGTTGAACCCATTACCCCCAGCATCAGCACTCAGATGTTGAAGAATTAGCGCTCTTGGTTATGAAGTGAGTGGCTGCCACTTATAGAGGCCTTCATCCTTTGGAAGTTTGCATAGATCCTTGTCCTGGACATGTAAGAGTGAGAGAACTGGTGGATGCAGGGAATATTTATTTTTCCATTGACATGGTCTTATTTATGTCTGGAAGGTTGTTCTTGGTGTCATCAGGTCTTATGTCTGGAAGGTTGTTCTTGGTGTCATCTGGTCTTATGTCTGGAAGGTTGTTCTTGGTGTCATCTGGTCTTATGTCTGGAAGGTTGTTCTTGGTGTCATCTGGTCTTATGTCTGGAAGGTTGTTCTTGGTGTCATCTGGTCTTATGTCTGGAAGGTTGTTCTTGGTGTCATCTGGTCTTATGTCTGGAAGGTTGTTCTTGGTGTCATTGCTGCATCTTTTACTTGGTCTTCCTCTTGCTCTCTGTCCATCACATTTCTTCAGTGTGGCTCTTTGTGGTAGATGGAACCAGGGCATCCTTGTAAGGTGGTCAGATCATTTCATCTGTTGTTCTTTAATGAATAGCATAACTGGTTTCAGACCTAGTCTTCTTTAATTTCCTTGTGGCCAAAAATAGTTCTTATGAGATTTGATTTAATAGTTATAGGTATCTTTCTGTGCATCAAAAGTACCGCTAGTTACCCCAGTACTTGATTTGCCTTTGCAACATATAAGAACACATCTGACTGAATGACAAACATCACCAGCTTTGAATTGACTGTGAAAAGATGTAATGCAAGAAAGTTGAAATGTGTCAGTCCGTGACTGAACTTGTATATTTGTGCATATTTATTAGTATGTTGATCGCTCTATCTATTCTCCCATCTTAAATTAAATTTCACCTTAGATATTTGCATTTGCGTGTTTATTTCTGAGGTGTTTATATTTATAGACAGGGTTTCTGATTGTCTATCACCATTACCTCCCAGGTTCACTAAAATTGGCACCAGAAAATGTGCTGCGAAAGGCAGCCAATGTGATACTGACCAAATCAAGTGAGAACTGGTCTAAAAATGTGGGACTAGTGCCATAAACCTGACGGCGTGGAACGGGTTCCTTGACTTTAGCACAAGGGATATACTGCAGGTAGCAGACATGTGTCAGCGAACCTCGTGCAGACTAGTCTTGAGTATGGCTGCTGAAATGAGGAATTTAAATGGGACTGTCACAGTGATAGCAGGCAGTGATGTCCTAAATCTTCAACCAGCCAAAGTGCAACTGGACAATCAGCTCTGACTTGTCAGAGACTGAACACTTCTTTCTTATCAGTTTCCATATGCAAATAAACAAGGCATTGACTTCAGTTATCAATTATCAGTTGGGGTATCTTCATTGCACTCCGGACAGGTCCATAGGTGCTCAGATCCTCTCTTCTCCCCCCCCCCCCCCCAGCTTATGCATCAGCGCCTGCTGGCTAATAGTGCCAGTTCTGTGCTGGTTGACGAGGCACCTCGTTTTTCTGATGTACCTCTCGTGTCTGGCCGAGCCAATTCTTACTCCCAAGTCTTTCATCCTAGACAGCCATGTGGATTCACTGACATCAAATTCCTCTGTTCTCGACATATCTTTAAGGACGTTAATAACATCGGCACAATCCATGGGCTGGCCATCTGCAGGGGGTGCAGTGCCAGCAAGTTTATCAGCTCGTTCATTTCCCTCGACTCCCACATGTCCCGGGACGAAGATGAAGGTGACTTTACGGACAACAGTCTTCCGCAGTGACTCAGTCCACTGTCTACGTACAGATCCACCTTTGACCTTTCGAATCATGCTCATTTAATCACTTAGTACACACACGTTGGTATAATGCTTGTGATTCCAGCCATATGAAAGCCTGTGTTACTGCCATCACTTCCATCGTCATGCTACTCGTGGTCATGGAGTGGGCACCACTGGATTCTTGAACGGTTCTGCCCACTGAACGGGCTGTAAATGCCCATGCACTTCACTGCTGCTTTACAACAGATCCATCTGTATAGATTAGCCCTCATTACACTATAGGTATTGACTTCAGCAGTAAGGTAGTACAAAACTGAGGCAGAAAAGGTATGTTGAGATCCTGCAGAGAAATAAACACAAACTTAAAAAGACCTCCTCAAAGACAGGAGGCAAACTGTTCCATTATATAGTGTAACTATTGTGCATTGCTTTAAAATGTAAGTGTAATGTGTTTTAACAATACAGTGTAATGAGGGCTAAATATTTTTACATTAACACTCATCAAAACTAGGAATTTATGAAGAATATCACCTGAAAAAGTGGAGTAGAGAAATTAGCCTTATGTGGGAAAATACTAGGCAAAAGAGGCAGAGGAAAACAGAAAGCTGTATGTAGTTGAATTTGAAAGTTTTATAGTTTGGCAACAAATTGTGTACCCAACACCAACTGTACAAAATCAGACAACAGAGAGGCTGGAGACTTATGATCACCAAAGTTTATTCCAAACCAGGTATTTGAAGAAGTTGGTTTATTTAGCCAAAGTAGCTATTAAGAAATATTTGGTTGTATAATGGTGTTAATTTAATTTTTTTCCAGGTGGTTCAACTCTAGTCTTTGAAGTGGAACTGCTGAAAATTGAGCGCAAGGAAGAACTGTAGCCATATACTTGTTGGGCTTCATATTTCATTCTTTTATATACAAGTTTGGACCAAAGATATTCACAATAAAGGGATGACATTTCTAGTACTGATATACCACTTTGTTGGTATAAACGACTGCTTTAACTGCTTCATTGTTAACAATCACAAAGAGATTACTGTGTATTTAAAGAAAAGATTCTTGTGAGTAGATACATGAGTAAATCTGTCAGGTTTTCCATGAAAGCTTTCACGACCTTAGGTTTTCACATTCACGGCAATGTGGCATGCCTGTATACTGAAGTATTCAAATAGGTAAATAAGTGGTTTATAAGAGTGCGTTTAAGAAAGGAGAATGCTGGTCAGCCTGCCTTATTTTTGTTTCATTCAAAACATTTGGAATACAGCATTAACAGCAGTAAAGAATTCACTAGGTCAATTTTGCTGAAAATACCCAGTGTGTTGAATAAATCTACATGAAATGTGGCCCACATGGAATGATGTTTGCAATATGTGGGTATTTCCTCAGAAAAGGTGATGACAGTTTCATAGGCAATTCAGCAATCCAAACTGGAAAGGGAAGGAAGCAAGCAAATATTAAATAGATAATACAATAGCATATTTACTATAAAACAGAGATAAAGGAAGAATGGGAGGACAAACCAGAGAGAGAGACAGGGATGCACTGGCAGAGATTTCCCCAACACAAATGATAACATATTGCATCAAGTTTACAGAATAAAGGATTATGAAAAATGGATTAATACCCCCTGGAATAATGAACATCTTGACAATAACATTGAATACAGGTGTGGGACACTCACAATTACTGCTTGTTCAGAATGTTAAACAGTCACAAATAGAAAGTAAAGACATCTAGGAAATAAGAAAATGATATATTTTAGCACAGTTAGGGAATATGTTTAGACAAAATGGTGCCTGATACATTATAACGGTAGGAATGGTTGTAAAAACATGTGACACCAACATATAAGAACATACGTGACCGAGTGACAAACATGTGACACCAACATATAAGAACAAACGTGACCTAGTGACAAACATCACCAGCCTTGAATTGACTGAAGTCATGCAAGGAAGTTTAAATGTGTCAGTCCGTGACTGAACTTGTATGTATTTGTGCATATTTATCAGTCTATGCTTTATATTATATTACACTGACTTTATGGCTACATATGTAACATTAATTTGTAACAACGTCATGCTGTATGAGTTACAACAGAGACATTATACACAATTATACCCACTGTTGGTGTTCCTCTTCACAATTATTTGATCAGCTCAATGCCTTGGTTTTGTTGTTGTTGTTTAACAGTTACTATCACAAACCTGTTGCCTGCAGTGACTGACATCACCTGGTTCCGTTGTAAGACCTTTGGTATATGTGAAACCATACAAACATGTCCAGTTCACTCAGTAACATATTCACCATGTCTGGAGTAGACTGCCAATCATGATCACTCTCTATCTGATGTTTTAATGGGGTTGATGTTGCTTATACGAAGGGGCTTCAAATGAAAACCTTAAATGTATTTTTTTTTGGGGGGTGAATATATTCTGAAAAAGTACGGTACAAATGTATCATTTTTTGATGTAGTAACAACTGCGTTCAGTGCTTCTTTCAGTGCCAATGAAGTGTTTGGATTCCTGTAGAAAAAAATGCTTTTGATCGCATGTGTAACCACTCATACACCACCTACTGTACCGCTTCATCTGACCGAAAAGTCTGTCACAGAAGTGTTGAAACTTCCTACTCCACTCATGACACTTGCTGAACTGACAGGCATGCATCACCGTACTGGACGTTCATTCGCCGATGAATTTCTATAGGCTTCACCCCTTCAACGATTAAACAATTACGTTGGTGCGATTACGTTGGTGCATATCAAAAGTGGGGTGGCTATCTTTAAACTGTTCTTATTTTGTCACTGTGTTTGTCTGCACTGTGATGTCACATGCTTATAACTCTTGACATCCTTTACAACAATATTGACAGGTTACCAGACAATGACATGGTTATTGTAATTTCTATCACACTTTTAAGGTTTTCATTTGAAGCCCCCTCACATTATTTGTTGCCCAACCATTGAAGCTGTCCACACTGGAAGCCACTTTGTCGTGGAAGTACCAGCAAACAATGACACAACACAAAGCCAGTGTCTGAGAGCTCACCTGCTGCAGAGTGGCTTTAGTGGTTTCATCCGGGTTTTAAAAAGTACATAGGAAGGTTCCAAATGTTTCTGTATGTAGCCGGGGCGCAGTGTTCGGATGAGCGCCCAGCATTTCTTAAATACCCCAATGGCTCGTGAATACATAACCTCTGCAGCAAAAGTCCAACTCTTGGCCTTCACGTTTCGGAACTGTTTTTACTAACAGAAGAAGGGGCGACGGCGAGTTTCTGGCGCCGAAAAATAACCAGTATGCTCTAGATGTGAATGCATGCGCAGACACGTTTGTGCGCGCGTACACATTTAAACTCGAGTGAGACCACAGTCTGCTCTAGCAAAGGAAAGGTACTGAAGACTGAGGCAACCAGCCAGGAGGCGCACCACAGAAATCAGGATGCCACGCAATTACGCAAAATGGAATATGTCGACTACTGCTAAATGTTGTGGTGCTCGCCCTGCTCTGGACCCCCAGGCAGGTGCAGTGCCGGGCCCTATGTCTCGAAAGGGTTCAACCCCAACTACTGGATGTCCTTCTCAGATGTCCTGTGGAGCCAAGGGACATGAGAATAGAACGTCTGGCCATACTAAACAAAGACTTTTAAAAAATGCACTGGAATGCGGAGGGAGTCAGCAACAACAACAAAAAAAAGAATTAGAAAACATCCTGGACCAAGAAAAAGTAAGCGTATGTTGCTTGCAAGAAACTCACCTCAACGAAAATATAGCCTTCAAAATCAGAGGCGACCAGTGTTACCGATCTGACCGAAAGGACAGGCGAAAAGGTGGGATACTGACCCTTGTAAAAAATAACATCACTGCTTCCCAAATTGAAGTCTACATGGAAGGGGCTGAGTATCAGACACTTAAACTTAAGACAGGCAATACAGATCTACATCTGATCAAATACTACTGTCCAAGTGACCGCCCACAGGCACTGGACACACTACCATTGAAAGAAACAATGCTTGTGTGTGGCGATTTAATTAAACAGCCACCCGCAGAGCTGGGGTTATGATTACATGGACCAGAGAGGAGAGAGACTGGAAGACAGGCAGGATGAGAATAGATTCATCTTGATTAACAAGCCGTCCGACCCACATACTTTCTACTCGAGATCATGGCACTCTACAACTACACCTGACCTGGCTTTTCATTCACCAGATCTGGAGTGGAACATTCAACGAATTGTTGGGAAACAACTTGGTGGCAGTGACCATCGGCCAGTCTTTCTAACTGTAGAAAATGAGCTTGTAAGTGAAAGCAGCACCCTCTTGAGGTGGAACTACAAGAAAGCAGACTGGGCAATGTACAAGAATAGCACCAGCATACTGGTTAGAAACCTGAACAATGAGAAAGACATAAATAAAATAGTTGAAGAGTTTGGGAAATGCATACTACAGGCAGCGCGAGAAACAGTACCAAGAGGAGCCCGTAAACAATATAAACCCTACTGGAGTAGTGAACTGGAACAGTTGCATAATGATGTGGAAGTGTGTAGAAAGCAAGCAGAGGCCACACCCAGCCAAGAGCACCACAATAAATTCCAGCATGCAAAAGTCAAATTTGATAGGGCCAAGCTGCAGGCTAGACGGAAAAGCTGACATGAGAAACCGGAGTCTCTGAACTTTGAAAGAGACACAAGGAAATTGTGGAAGCTAATAAAACAACTTAACGATGAGGGTGTCAAGAGGTAACGTTTGACTCTCTCCACAATATGATTTCATGCACTACAATGCATCAACGTTCACCTCAAGATCTATCTTGGCTCTAGGGTACCATGACTCTCTGCGACCATAAGTGGCTTGCGCCGACATTACTACACAGCATATATAACAGCTTCACGATGCATTCCAAGAACCAATCAACAAATGTGAGGTAGAGCGAACTATGGTATAATTACACATAGGTGACATCAGCTAACGGATCCGAATGAGTATGCGCATCTAGTCTTCAGACTTTCGCACATTACAAGCACTCCCGTCCTTCCTTCACTAATCGTCTCCCCATCCCACTGTTAATGTTAGGAATCAAGCTGGCTGTCTGCTATCACATTAATGTCTATATGATCGTCTCCTACCTTACTCGTACCCGACTGGTAACCACTGTCGATTAGCCAGCGTCTATGGCGCGATCATGATTCGGCCAGCACGCCTCAACATGCAACTCCAACGAACACCAGCGATCAGTCGAGCCCGGACGATCTCCGTTGAATGGCAATACACAACCCGATCTACTCCCTGCAAATATCGAAGACTGGCCGCCGCGTCCTGGCTGGACTTCTGTGACTGGGGTAGAACACTTCCTCTCGCTTCGCAAGCTGGAACCCAAACTAATGCTTAAGCCGTTATGGCGTTAGGTGACGTCCTCGCATGACGTCTCAATCGCGTTCAATGTTGGTGTCACAATGTTCACCATTTGTGACACCCGTTATCTTCTTCATTGATGCGCTAACTCATCCATTCCCTGCATCACTGTCATTTACTACATGACAGCTTTGCCCCCTCTACAATGAAAATGATCGTTAGACCATTTTTTATGTTATCTTGACATGCAGGGAAATGATGTCCACGACGTAAATTACCCCCTATTGTGATAGACCACGCATTCACCGTCCTTGGACCTCAGTTTGTCAACATGAACCAATCTAGATCGTGGGATATTGAACACCGGACTAAAATACAAGTCCCGAACACCGCCACCTCTACATTCTATAAATGATCCCTGAGATGTTATCGCGTTAACATGCCCGACTACTTGTAACTAAACTAAGGCTCAAACACCGCCAGTTCATATACTAAGATCTGTTATCGCGTATATATGTTGACACCTTAAAACTACTAACAGTCTCTATATCCCCGAGTTCTGTCAGTTAAATAAAAACACCATCCAGTGTTGCATACCCAACGATCACATGATCCGTAGTCTACAACTTATTGTCCCTGACGTGAATACATATATCTCCACAACTACATGTCGACCTGGTACACCCTCATTTCTTTTCGCCATAGCATAGGGAAAACTATTCTCAATATCACTGTGTTATATAACTATAGTGTGTTGTTCATTTGATATATGTATCTATGTATCCTATAATGTGTAATGTTTACTATATGTTTGTGTCTATTAATTTTCTTTCATTCCTTTCTCTTCCTTCATCCATCGTGAAAATGATATGTATGATAATCAATAGTTAACACAGCACATACTACTGACATTACGAACTACAACACATCAATGTCTGGATAATTAAAATAACAAATATCAATCCTCATAATAATTATAAAAACAAAATATATAAACATAACATTAAAACAATAAACATATTCATTTATGAAACCTGTATATCACTTAAGATATACTTAATTAATTTGCTCGAATATCCGCACAGACTCTGTCCTCGAGTTTATGTCCTCTATTAAAAATTCTAATATAATGAATTTTCATATGCTAACACAATTAAAATTATCTACAAACCACCGCCGATACTACCATATTGGCTTGTGACAGAATGAAACCACACCCATCGGTTATGCCACGTGAACCTTTTCACTTGTTTCTTATATTGGCTTGTGACAGAATGAAGCCACACTCATCGGTTATGCCACGTGAAACTTTTCCCCTGTTTCTCTGAAATCATAATAACAACAAGTGACTAAGTTACGTCTATACTTTCTTTTTAAAAAAAAAAATTATATATTTATCTGTGGTATTTCAGCCCTAGCCACAGTCATCATACCGTAATGTTACACTAAAAAAAAAAAAAAAACAGAAACCATACATATATATATATTTATATATACATAAAAGTTTCATAGTTTATTTATAATCTACTGAGTAAATCAGCTAGATTATTTTATGTTCTAAAAATTGAATTCCTAAAATGCAAATTCAGTTTTATTTGGCTCTATCGTAAAATCACACATCCGAATGCGACAAAACAAACCATCTGTCTATTAATGTACAATGATGTACTATTTCAGTATTATGGCTGATACGTTTGTGATGTCCTTAAATAATAAATGTATAATGATAACGGATACTTCTGAAAACAAAAAGAAGGTATAAAAATTCCTATAAACAGAAAGGCGTTACTGGTGGGGTCATGTGTACAGAATCCTCCGCCATCTCAGATATGATCTATAAAACTATATAAATTTCGCCATGCTCACTATTACTAAGTCTATTTGAGCATAGGTTTTAGATAAAGATAATCGCTCATAAAATAAAAAAAAAAAATGATTGTTAATATGAACAAGACAATGAACAGAGTAGACTACATACAATCTTATAAAAATATTCATGATGACAATACGAGCACAACATCGTTACATGTTTTACGCAAGGTTAGCAAAATCAATTCAGTAGAAAATACAAACGAAATTCATTGAAACCATGCTTCACTGTATCAATACTGTAGTCGTGTGTCATTAACCCATACACACGCCAACAATAGAGTTCCACTGTAGCATGATCTCCATGCTGTTATCAGTTTTAACTACTATTAATAATCACACCTACCTACAACAAAACCCTGTTATGTGTCAATAACCCATACCCACAACAGCGATTAGTTGTCTTTACTATCATATGTTCAACAATTCGCATCGGAAGATCTACACCACATAACAATTACCCATGTCATATGCCAGAGGGCTGCCAAATACGATAAGAACATATTATGGGCAGCGACTTCGTCGCCACACGTTGTACTCCATATATCATTTTGCAAATTTCACTTCGCCAGATGTTTACACCAGCTGTTAATTTTCTACTGGACAAATCCAGACCAATTCTAGTGTAAAACCTTTTGAACAGTACACATGTTTATGTATCAAAATTATTTTGGCACAGGCCATTCTTTCTGATGTAGTCCAACCTGCATCTATCCTTATCTTAATGAAGTGCTGAAAAGAAAATATTTTCTACATCTAACCCATACTAAATACGAATTGTAGCCAAGAACTGTACAAGGGAATTTAGTACTTGTGATTTTAACTGTGTTCGAAAATCAGAACCACTTCTTTTGTAATACCCTAATGTGTCTGTACTGTACTATGTGTTTATCTAATTACCTAACATTGACATTCATCCCAATTTATTTTCTTTTATATTGTTCTTTTTATACATTTTCTTTCTTTCTTTCTTTCTTTCAAACCTATAGAATCTCTCTTCTGCGCGTACGCCAACATCTGTATATTGTAATTCTGTTGCCTGGAATAATGGTATAGTTTTCACTCTTGTGTACCATGTGTCCTTCATATGCCGCACTGACGTATGTTTGGTAAGTCTGTACCAGAGGTCAAAGTAGGCAAGTGTAGTCAGCCTACTGTAATGCTCTTTGCCTTTACCCATCAAGTTCCTAAAATATCTTTTTGTTTGTACACAACAGTTTAAACCGTTTGTTTTGACTTGCACGTACATGTCTGTACTGGTACAAATAAGATATCCTCCTGTTCGTGTGTACATGTTTATGACGACGCCTATACCCTGTGATATAATCGGTTTAACCACGGTTATGATCTGAGCAATGACCATGGCAATTAGATCCCATTTTGATTGTTTAATGGGCCTTGCGTGTTGAGCATGTACCTTTTTCGTGCAACAACTAGTGTATGTAACTTTTGGTTTCCTTTTGGGATGTTTGAGAAAGATATCATCTAAAGACATATAATCCCGTTTGACATGTTTTATACACTTCTTTTCTGTTGTGCTATTAGTCTTTTGTGTTACATCATGTTCATCAGCAGTTGATACAACCTGCTTAACTTGTGTATTTTCTTCTTCTTTATGCGTCATTTGAACTTGGGTTCTTGTGAGTGTCTTGTCAAGTTTGTCTTCAATGGCCACTTTCTGAACGAAATCCCTGGCATTCGGGATATTACCAATTATTAACCCAACACCCGGGTTTGGTAATACCGCTGCACATATTCTACCTTCATAATACGGGCATTCAATCATAACCCACGCGGTCTTGTATATTTCTACAGTACCCCCGAATGTTCTACAACCAATACTATTCCCTGTGTAATCCCTTTCGTTGATCAGTTTGTGATCAACTCCTGCAATAACTGAACTAGTGTCCCTAATACACGTCGTTGATACTCCATTGACAAATGCCTGTTCAGTAATGAGAGTGTCTTCTATGTCTTCATCATTCTCGATTATGAACACTGTGTTAGTTTCATATATTTGTAGAAAGTTTTGTAGCATCGACATGTTGCTATGTTTCACCACTATTCAATAATAATTGCAAGTAGGAACTGTAGAAAGAAGTTCAGTACCAAAAGTATACAGGCTTATAACTATTAAACACAACAATGAAACAGTATTATTCTATAATAATTGTAGATCAGAAATGTAGACAGAAATTTCGCACGAAAGTCCTGTAACTCACAAACTGAAAGTTAACGCCGACCAAGTCAAAGAACGTAGCAAAAATTAGTTTGCTCACACGCCAGAAATTCTCTACTATGACTAACGCAAAGTTTGCATAACTATTTATTGACAACCAGATATGCAATTCATATAGACAAACTAAACAGAGTTAACAATGTTTAAATCAATAAATAGATAAATAGAATTCCGCACACCAAACTATTATGACTTATATAGACCCTGGAAATACCAACCACCAAAGAATATAACAAAGCAGAAAGATATTAGCTTAAAAATAATAAAGCCTATACATAATAAATTAAATAATGAAACCACAATTAAAAAAAATAGCAAAGACTAGTTGTAATAATTCTAAAGCCCTAGATAAATAAAATCCTGTAAAGATGACATGTTTTTCTGTCTCTATAATCTTTAATAATAATGATGAAAGTGCGAAATGAAGACCAGAAAAAAAATAATTTACCAAACTATAGACATGGCTTATAAGTATTACAATCGACAGATAAAATCGAAGAAAGTTAAAAGAAATAATTAAAAAATTACAATTAGATACATTAATAACGAAAAATGACAAATAATTTTATAATAGACACGACCTATAACTCAGCAGTTACAGTATAGACAGAGTTAAAGTTCTTTAGATTCGAGCATTATGTAACAACTCAATAATGCACCGCTCATAAGATCTCACAAGACAAAATAGCATAAAATTGTGTATCACGCTTATGACGTCATCACACTTATGATAATACAGACAAAATAAATGCGTGCAAAATTACAGTATTCTGACCATAACCAATTACTGACAAACCACAAACAAATAGAATACTTAGCTCAAGAATAAGTAAACCTTTTCCAACAGTCCGACAGTAGAACAATCCCCTCGATTTGATAACTAATTTTGTTCGATGTTACTCCGTAAGCGCGACTCTGATGAGTTTATATGTACGTTCCTGAAATCCTGGGTCTGCGTACCTTTCTAAATGACATTCCTGTGTCCATTTGTTGTACTTCGGCGTTAATTCATCAAGTTTCTGTGTATGTTTAACATGTTGAACTGTCGTAGGTTAAACATATTACGATAATAACACTCTAGGCACGATGCCTGTGATCAGCCTTAGAAGGAGCCTGACTGATGTGAGTGTTATTTGCTACTCAATGTAGCTATCAGGTTTAGCACTATTTTGTAATGCTTTGTCGATCTGCACTAAGATAACCACTGTGTTGATACAGCCTCAGCTAGGCGTTGATTATTCCGTACACCTGAATAGCACTGGAAAAGCCAAAATTCGATTTCCGTAGAACATATGTCCCTGTGACGAAATGTTGTTGGTATATTCGACACAATCAACCAGAGCAGGTGACCCAATGAAGATCCGATAATCACTGACTTTGCAGATCTTGATATCAATCAGTTATTAAAAATCTTCCGTATCAAGTGCGTCTCCTCAGTGCTCTTAGAATGAGTATAATACCCTGCGAGCAAATGTTCTCTACCTGGGCCAACAATCAGAGCGATAATGTCAATATGCGGCCTCAGATAATCGAGTATCACACAGATGTCCTCTCCAGCATCAAGAAAACGGTTTCCAACTGACACTGACAGTGCGGTTAATCTGTGACACGATGACAAGACAATTGAACAAACGAGGATGCGCCATTTGATCACCAGCAATTGATCGGCATGATCCTTACATATACGGATAAGTTGCGTGTTCGTGAATGTGTTTCTTTATTAGGCTGAAAATATGCCCGCCCCAATGTCATTCACAGATTTGCAACCGTCGTCTCCCACCATTTTTATTCAGTCGAACAAGGTAAAATCCACTGATTGTGTCTCTGTACGGTATCTGTACTATCTATTATTGTCCTTGACTCACTGACCACTTCTTTGGTTCATATTTCATCAGATGATGTCTACATGTCAAAACCCATGGTTCAAATCTCTTCGGACGATGCTCCCATGTCAAGAGGTAACGTTTGACTCTCTCCACAATATGATTTCATGCACTACAATGCATCAACGTTCACCTCAAGATCTATCTTGGCTCTAGGGTACCATGACTCTCTGCGACCATAAGTGGCTTGCGCCGACATTACTACACAGCATATATAACAGCTTCACGATGCATTCCAAGAACCAATCAACAAATGTGAGGTAGAGCGAACTATGGTATAATTACACATAGGTGACATCAGCTAACGGATCCGAATGAGTATGCGCATCTAGTCTTCAGACTTTCGCACATTACAAGCACTCCCGTCCTTCCTTCACTAATCGTCTCCCCATCCCACTGTTAATGTTAGGAATCAAGCTGGCTGTCTGCTATCACATTAATGTCTATATGATCGTCTCCTACCTTACTCGTACCCGACTGGTAACCACTGTCGATTAGCCAGCGTCTATGGCGCGATCATGATTCGGCCAGCACGCCTCAACATGCAACTCCAACGAACACCAGCGATCAGTCAAGCCCGGACGATCTCCGTTGAATGGCAATACACAACCCGATCTACTCCCTGCAAATATCGAAGACTGGCCGCCGCGTCCTGGCTGGACTTCTGTGACTGGGGTAGAACACTTCCTCTCGCTTCGCAAGCTGGAACCCAAACTAATGCTTAAGCCGTTATGGCGTTAGGTGACGTCCTCGCATGACGTCTCAATCGCGTTCAATGTTGGTGTCACAATGTTCACCATTTGTGACACCCGTTATCTTCTTCATTGATGCGCTAACTCATCCATTCCCTGCATCACTGTCATTTACTACATGACAGAGGGCACAAGGAGAAACTCAAAAATTGCACAACATAAAGACGGAAACATCTTAACAAGAAAGCAAGCAGCTGACCATTTTGCGGTCTCATTCGCACAAGATAATATCAAAATTAGTCCAGAGAAACAACAAGAGATTCGAGAGAAACAGCAACATACAGGACAGAAGGAAATAGTACATGAAGTTCTGGAGGCACCCATCACAATCAGCGAACTGGAGCTAGCCATATCAAAACTGAAAATGAAAAAGTCACCAGGAGCTGATGGTATCTCCAATAAAATGATCAGGAACCTAGGAACAGAGGCCAAAGCAAAGCTGTTGCAGATCTTCAATAACAGTTGGACCTTAGGCAGTGTTCCACAAGCCTGGAGAGAAGCAATCATGATACCCCTCCTAAAATCAAGGAAAGATAGTTCCATTGCCTCTAGCTACAGACTAATTAGCCTCACCAGCTGTCTCTGCAAAACACTGGAGCGCATCATCAATCACAGACTGCAGTGGTACATTGAAAGCAAAAACATCCTTGTGCCACAGTAGGCTGGCTTTAGGCAGTGCTACTCTACGGAAGATCAGACAACCTACCTCTCTCAAGAAATTGAGGATGCATTCCAAGAGAAGAAGCTGGTGCTTGCGGCATGGATAGATCTGAAGAAAGCCTTTGACAAAGTCTGGAAAGAAGGTCTGATGAAGAAATTGAGAAACTGCAAAGTCAATGGAAGAATGTACAAATGGGTGAAAGCATACTTGCATAACAGAAGAGCCCGAGTACAGATAGACGGACTCAAGAGCAAGAAAGTACTACTGCGTCACGGTGTCCCCCAGGGCGGAGTCTTGTCCCCCACACTTTTTCTAATCTTCATCAATGATCTCGTTGCTAATCTACCGCATAGAATTAAAGCGACAATGTACGCCGATGACCTGGTTCTATGGAGCACAAATGAACATGCATCGGTGGCCACCAGATTACTACAAAGAGCTGTAGATACATTTGTTGAATGGGCAAATAGATGGTGTGTCAGCATAAACACTGACAAGTGCAGCACCACTCTATTTACCCTCTCTCCAAAACAAAAGGCAGGGATCATCCAGATAAATGGAACACCCCTAAGAGAAGATAAAGAACCAACATACCTTGGAGTAACATCTGATGGCAGGCTGACATGGAGAAAGCACATCAACAAAGCAGTAGCAAAAGCCAGAAGGAAAATAGCCATCCTGAGAAAGCTAAGTGGAACCACATGGGGAGCCAGTGGGAAAATACTTAGCAAAGTTTATCTACAGAGCATACGACCACACCTAGAATACGGGTCAACTGCGTGGTGTTCGGCATCAAAAACCACACTACAAGAGCTGGACAAGGTGCAAAATCAAGCACTTAGAGTCACCACAGGAGGGATGAGATCAACCCCTATAGTGGAAATTGAGAAGATGGGGAGGACACAAGCACTGAGAGAGCGCAGAGATACAAAAACGCTAATACAAGCAGAACAGTTCCTCGGCTTGCCAGGCCACCCTATGAAGAACAGATTTGAAAATCTAGCTATGGGGCGGTTGAAAAGAAGTAGTTTTATCCACCAGGCCAAACGACTCTGCAGAGAAACCACCGATCTGCCCACAGTTGGTACCCCCCTAACAACTATTCCAGAGTGAACTCCATGGAAAGATGAACATAGACTATCATTAAAAATCCAGACAAAAGTGAGAGGAATATTTGACAAGGAAGAACAGAACAGTGTGCAGCGCAGAACAGCCACTCTCAGCTTCCTTGATGAAGAATACCCAAAGGACCTCTGGATCCGAGTCTACACAGATGGGTGAGCACAAAATGCTGTTCGAAATGGAGGAACGGGGGTGTACATAGAATACCCAAATAATACTAGGGACACGGCCAGAGTATCGGCATGAAAGTACTGCTATAACTATGATGCTGAAATTGAGGCAATCAAGATAGCAACAGAGAAATTACTAAATACCAGCAATGGTACACAACCTGTGGTGCTATTGACAAATGCAAAATGAGTGAGTACTCGAGGCGCTCCTGTCTGGGAAATTGCCAGTACTAAGGACACTACTTTCTGAACTTAGCAGTCATCATAAGGTCACCATACAGTGGATACCATCCCACTGTGGAGTCCCCGGAAACGACAGAGCTGATCGATTAGCTAAGGAAGGAGCAACAGAAGAACAGCCTGATGTGCCCATTACATACCACCAAAAGAAAAGAATGATAAAATCAGTCAGAAAGCCACCAAAACCTGCTCAGAATGACACGTTATGGACAGAATAGAACAGGTCATGCTTCTGCGCCTCAGAACAGGACCCAATAGATTACGCAACCACATGTATACAAAATTCAAGATTGGTGACTCGGCCATGTGCACATGTGGATTGGCGTCGCAGACAGCAGAGCACATACTCCAAGACTGCCCAAAATATAACATATCTAGGCAAACCTTCTGGCCTAGAGAGACGACAGTGGGGGAGTCTCTGTGGTGAAGTGGTCAAGCCGTTTGACTCGTGCTCCGAAGGTTGGTTCGATTCCGGGCCGCGTCCTTCGGTTTACGAGTTAAATGTTTCTGAGACTCCTGTGGGTCGTCGCTAAAAGCTACGGAGTTCGTGCTTTGTGCGACGCTTTCCGTGCTGCGGAAAGAGACCGAGCCATATGGGATAAGACCCGGCGCAAGAAAGTCGACTTTTAAGCGACTTTTTAAAGCGACGACAGTGGAAGATAAACTCTATGGACCGCTGTGTGAACTAAAGAAGACAGTTAAATTCATACAAGAGACAACATTGCAGTTATAGACATATTTCAAGCGAACGAAAGTAGAAGAAGACGTACACAGGAAAGATCATTATTATTAAAATTATTACTTTGGCAGAAATCAGCGGAGGGAGAAAACACTGCCTGCCTCAATTAGAATTCAGACACGAGAGTGGAGCTGGCATGCTAACCACTACACTACTGCAGCCCCAAGACAGGAAGTGGCTGGCTTTTATTCAAATCTGTGCCAAAAGGTGACAAGCGATGACAGTAAGTGACAATGTGTCAGTGATGTCCTCACCCCAGCAGACAGGGGTGGCAGCTGGCACAGAGGTGACATGATGGGATGGCATTCAACAACTATTTGCACGGGAGGTATCTGCTGGTTCTGGCAGTATGGAAATACAGCAGGAGACAGATCCTTGGAGTCATGATGATGGAAAAGATTATAAAGACCTGAGTGTACATTGATGATCCCTCTGCAGTTTACAATTTTAGATTTTAAAAAATGACAGCTACCCAAGCAACATCTCAACCTGGCTTACCATTAAGTGTAGATGACAATGTAGCATGTGATGTTGCAGTTGGGTATTCAGTTTTCCCTTGTAATAACCATTACTTCTGTTTTTGAGTTATTCAGACCAGGTACTTTATTTAGACGAGCGATTCTCAACCTTTTTTGGTCCATGCACCCCTTCACCATATGTTCAGAATCTCACTCTCTCTCTCTCTCTCTCTCTCTCTCTCTCTCTCTCTCTCTCTCTCTCTCTCTCACACACACACACACACACACACACTCTCTCCCACCCCCACCCCACCCCCGTATTTCCTCCCTATAAATTCCACCGCCCCACACAGTATACGTAAAAATGGAAGCTAAATTTAATAACACATACTAGAACAAGTCTAGACGTCTACGTAAAACGTGATTTGCGGGTCTACTTACGTTATGCCTGCCTTTTCATGGGCTATCTGGAGCACCAAGTATGGAGTCAATACACCGGTACGATCCCGGAGCTCTACAGGATGTAGGTACATCGATGACTGCTTCGATGTTTCAGACATGCCCATGTCTGATATCCATGACTTTATTGCCTTTTTCTCCAACTTTCATTCCAGCATCAGACTCATCTCCACTATTTCTTTATCGGCTGTCAGTTCCTTAGATCTAACAGTCTCTTTAGGTTCCGCGGGTATATGTACGACGGTTTATTATAAACCAACTGACTCCCACGCATTCATTCTCTGCACCTCCTCACATTCCCCCTCTTGTAAGGGTTTCATTCCTTTCTCCCAACATCACGGGTGGCAAGCATCGCCTGGATCTTTTCTCCGGGGCATGCCGGTGTGCTGGGGAATGAACAGGCGGACAGATTGGCTGACTCTGCAAAACTGGTGGAGTATTGATGCATGACAAGACAGACGTGGTTGCGGCTTTGTGGGAGCACGTGTACACCTCGGAGGAGCAAATGGATCACAATGGTCTGGCAAGAATGAGACAGCGATGAGTGACGAGTTGATCTGGCCGGCGCTCGAAGTTCAGCGGAAAGGCGAGACGGACATATAATCAGATTGCTACTGGTACTATTAGTATTGGAACTCTTCGCTGGCTGCTGAGGATGGGGATGGGGCGCTTATGGGAATGACCCGAATGCTGTGATGTCGATTCCTAAATAAACCAATCTCCCAACGTTTACATCCCCGACGGCTTTGTCGGGATAATAATGCATTCCGTCAAAAAGCTCATGAAATGTTGGATTTCTTCCGCCTTCGTGGCTATCCTGACAAAGATTTGTATACAGCTCTTTACTGCTGTCAGTCTATCATTTTCTCTCCTCCAGGCCTAAACAATAAAATAATAGGCCGATCCTTTCACTAACCTACCATCCCCATAATATTGCTGCCAAGAATATCCTCCTATCTATTCTCTAGGCAGACCCGATCACTCGCAATGTCTTTTCAGAGACTCCCCTTGTTTCTTACAGGCAGGATCGTAACCTCCGTGATGTACTGGTCCATAGCAGTCTACCCCAACCTAAGTCTTTTCCTGGCAAGGTGGCTTGTCTTCGATCGTGTTGTAAGACCTGCCCACATGTACTTCAAACCCAGAGTCTGGCATTCCCTGAGACCACTTTCCACATCCGTGAGGGTTTCTCATGCACGAGTCGCAACGTTATCTATGCGATCATCTGCACACGTTGTGACATGAGATATACATTGGAGAAATAGGTCTGCGTCTTGCTGACAGATCTGACAACACCTATCTGATATCAACAGTGATGCCCAGAAACCAGTATCCATACACTTTAACAGTTCTGACCACTGTGTACAGATCACGGCGCTCAAATCGTGCTCATCTCACGAACGTGATCGTAAGACATTGGAAAATCGCCTCATCTTCCATTTGGGTTCACTCTTCCCTCACGACCTCAGTGTCCAACATAGTTTCATTTAACTTCCAACCTCCCCTTCCCCATTTTCTATCCCTGCAATTGTATAGCCAACTATAACGTGGTAGCATATTCTTTACAGGATGTCGCAATCAACCCCAGCATTACTTTTGCCGTTTGTGATGTCTTGGCAAGTTTGCGTTCGGTGGCTTGTCGTTGCTTTCTGAGCAACCGGCAGTCATACCATTCTATGCAAACCAACAGAGTACGGATTGCATTTGAAGCGCCCGCAGCTGTGTTCGTACGCGGGATGCGGAATTGCGTACCACACCTTCGCCATAAAGCCGGCTATAGTTCACTGCCAGTCCGCTTTTTACCGTTCGCTCACATGGGCGTCCTCCCATCCCTCCCATTGGGCGGCTAAACCAATCCTTGTTGCCCATCGACCCGTTTAAACCATACATTCGGTTCTTTTCATCCACACCAAACTGTAAGCGCTTAAGGCGCATTCAACCAAACAAGGATTCAAATAAGTAACCTTTGTATTTTCATGTAATGTTTTTCGTGTAGTTGTGTGTCTGTTTGTGTTTGTTTGTTCTGTGCTGACGAAAAAATACTTAACACTTGTCTACCCCAGCAAAAAATGTGCTGAGGGCGGAGGAGACCAGATAGTAAGCGCACCACAGCAATCAGAGTGCACGCACAAACACAATAGAAATATGTCTATGCCTCTAAAACGTATGGGGCAAGTCCTGTGATCCGACTCTCAAACAGGTGCAAAACCGGGCTCTGTGTTGGGTTGAGGTGACACTCAGTAACGGCATTCCCACGCTCGCTCTGTCCCCTCGTTCAACAGCCAGCGAAGAGTCATACTGCTGATTGTTTCAGATACCATCTGATTTAAAGCTCTCCCAGCCCTCCCTCTCAGCTCCGGGATCGTCCAGAGCACCCCTTCGACCCCACCCCGCCAAATCATTCTCTCCACCCACGGGCGTCCAGTCTGCCCCATCCGGTGTCACAGGCATCTGACACCCTCCCCCTCCCTCCATAGGCCATCCATCACCAAAGGGCGCACTCCCCACCAACCCATTCATTCACCCGCACGACCAGGGCTGAAAATCCATACAACTCTCACAATCCGTGAGCCCCGATAGGAGGCAAACCACCCCACCCAAGACACTCCACCGAGCAAACCCCGTGAGTCCGTACTGAACACAATGTGTGCCACAAAGATCTCCCACAACCACAGGAAGGCCACCGCTACTCCCCCCTGTCCCCCACCCTCATGCCGGAAGGTGTCCCTCCCAGACAAGCCCTTTGGGGAGTAGTTTTAAGTTTTACATCTTTACAAGTGGTGCTGTAGCTTGCAAGCTACTACTATCTTCTCGAGTACTTTACCACAGGATTTTTTTTAAAAAACGGGCCCTATGCCTGGAAAGGGTCTCATGGCCAACCATTTGGCTTGCTGCTGTCTAATAACATCTAGTGCTGCTATACCCCCCACGGCAACATGATATGATGAAACAGCACATATCATACTCAGTGGATCCCCCCCCCCCCCCCCCCCTTTCATATCCTTTTCAGGACATTGCAGACAACACCAGCATTTTCAGCTGCTGTTGATGTCTTCGCAAGTTTTACGTTCAGTAGTTTGCCATTGCTTTCTGAACGATCGGCTCACATATCTCCGCAAGTAACCAGCGTGACGCGATCCGCTGCCGAATCTCGTCGCAGCTGTGCTTCGTTGAGAGTATACGAGATTGCGAGCAACATCCTTAACGCCTACGCCAGGGAGAGCGGCACTCAGTGAATTAGAGATAGCAATATCAAAAGTGAAAATGAGAAGATCACCAAGAATCGACGGAATATCCAATGAAATGGTCAAGAACCTAGGAACGATAGCCAATACAAAGCTGCCTCAGTTCTTCAATAATTGCTGAACCTTAGGTTGAGTTCCACCAGACCTGGAGAGAAGCAATCGCGATACTCTCCTAAAACCATGGAAAGACACTTCCATTGCCTAAAGCTACGGACACATTAGTTCATAAATAAATACACATGTAATGGTTGAATATGGACAGACTTTGTATTCTATAGTTGTGGGTTCAGGTAGATAATGGACATGGCACATGAAGAAACCGATTGTTTTAGGAGAGTCTAGTTGGTCATGCGTCGAAGTACAGTTTGTCATGCAGCAAGGCGCTGTCGTTATTTGGAGGTGACAGGTTCGAATCCCGGTCAGTAAATATAGCTTTTATTGTTTATGTTGTCTAGAGTAGCTCAAATTGCTGTTAGAAATGGAGAGGCGGAAGTGTACATACCATACCCTAATAATACCAGCGTTTGTGACAAGATCACCGACATGAAAGTATTACCACAACTATAATGTAGAGATTCAGGCAATCAAGATAGCAGCAGAGAAATGACTGACTACCAGTCATGGTACACATCCTGTGGTGCAAAATCAGTACTTGGGGCACTCCAGTATGAGAAATTGCCAGTGCCACGGACACTACTATCTGAACTTGTCAGCCAACGTAAGGTCACACAATACCATGTTTACAATCTCACTGTGAGTGCCTGGAAACGAGATGGGCTGATCAACTAGCTAATGGAAGAGCAACCGGGTGTGCCTGTCACATACAACCAAATTAAAAGAATTATCAAATCAACTAGAAAGCACCTCTGAAGTCGGCGTGGTTTCGCCTGATGGCAAGGGACGCTGTTGATAGGGAAAGCTAATCCACACGCAAAATTCAGTCCATCACTACTATAAATATTGTGTATAGACTACGCTTGAGTTCAAAGCGAGCGAGCGAAAAAAACAACAAAAACAACAACAACTAGAAAGCCACCAATACCAGCACAAGACGATTACAATTTTATAGACAGACCAGAGCAAATCATTATTCTGCGCTTCAGAACAGGACACAATCGATAACGCAACCACGTGTATACAACAGTCAAGATTGGCAAACCAGCCATGTGCCCATACGGATTGGTGCTGCAGACAGGAGATCACACACTACAAGACTGCACAAAATACGTCGTAGATAGGCAAATCTTTGATCTAGAGAAACAACAGTGGAAGATAAACTCTATGCCCAACTGAGTGGACTATACAAGACAGTGAAGTCAGCATTGCAGATATAAAGAATAAATTTCAAGCGAACGAAATAAGAAGATCAGAGGAATGCTTCCTGGCTCATCAGTTGTCACCAGTATGTGACGTTTAACCCCTGTATGTTTGATAAGTGTTTTATGATGTACTGTATTTCCTTTCTGGCCAATTAACAATTTTGTTAGTTAGGTCTTAGTCAGATATGACTGAGCTACCATTTGACATACAGTAAACGATATTACCTGTTTTATGTTAGCGCAGAATGTCGGGCGGCTTTCTCCAAACCCCACACTCCCACATTGTGCCAACGGCTTCAGGCGGAAGAGCAAATTTGGGAGGGTACAAGCCTTATCTTGGTGGAGGAAATATACCTAAAGACTAAATGTCATGGCAGGGCAGACCAGGCCCTAAGCCTTGGTTGGCAGCTGGTCTAGGATCGAAGCTCCGACAGGCGGACAGTTAGAGCATTGCTTTGCGGATCCTGCAGCTTGTCTTGTTCCAGGTGTCTTGGTGTTGTCTATTCTCTAGAGTAAGCTAAGCAGGCCGAGAGATGGATCATGCTGCACGGGCAACACATGGTGTCTGCTATTCAGCCCAGGCTTTGTGTTATGGAGAAATTATACTTTTGTTGTTGTTGGAAGTACAATAACTATCGCCTGTCAAGATGGCAAGGTGCCAGTACAGTATTAACAATTCATTGGCTAACAAACAAAAACAACTTTAACGAAACAATCTTTGTGGTGAAATGCTTATGAAACTTAAGTTTAATTTATAAGATGAAACACCAGTGATTTAGTTAATTAGTTAGTTAGTTATTTAGTTAGTCGACAGATCATCCTCGTTGCACATCGAACTATTCAGCCCATAAGTGCTCAGATCCCCTCCTCAGCAAATCCCGCAGCGTGTAGCGGCTAACGACACCAGTTCTGTGTTGGTTTATTAATCTTCTTTGGCTTCCTGCGTAGTGTTCTTGTTTGGCCACACCTCTTTTAATTTGCTGTTCTCACAGCCTGACCATGGTTGTAGATTCACAGTCATCACTTGGTTCTCACAAGTCTTACTTCTCGTAGAGCATTCAGAATGTCATCCTAGTCCATGGCTAGTCCGCCTTCCATAGCAGCCATACCTGCAAGCCTGTCAGCCTACTCATTTCAATGTACACCCGCATGCCCTGGCACGAAAATGAAACTAATCTTTGCCAACCGAGACCGCTCCAGAGACAGCAACCACTCTCTTCAGACCCACCCCACCTCTATCCTCCTGAGCATACTCATTGAGTCACTAAGGACACATTCCCGATTGAATGTCTGTGTCTCGAGCCCTGTTATTGCTTTACTTACTGCCATGACTTCCATAGTCAGGCAACTTGTGGTCAAAGCAAAAGCACCAGACTCTTCCTTTACAATTTTCCCTCCGGCCTGAGCCGTAAAGGCCCATGAACTTCTCACTCCTCAGACAACCGACCCATCCGTGTAAATGACAACACCATCCTCTAACGAATTCTCGAAGATCAGAACCTGTACTTCCGCCTCCACAGCATCTGAATTTCTTGTCTGCATTTCCTGTCTAGTTGGATGCACACTGAAAAGGACGTACAGAAATCTGTTGGCACTTGTACCCACTCCTCGCCAGGTTTTAATTCCTCAAGTGAACACACCAGTTGAAGAATGTCTTCGGCTTGACCCGTCCATGCATCGCCCTGCATGCTGGATCTCTTGTACATCCAAGAATAATACGCACAGCTTCGTTCTGTATCCTTTCCATCTGCTTATGACTGACAGTCAGAATCGCCATCGCATACTCAAAACCAGAAAGGACCAGACCCTCGTAAAGAAGACATAGATGGTGCTGTTCACAGATGAAACAACAGTGCTCGAATCTACAAGTAGTACGGTTCCAAGCATTTGGGATACCCCATAACTGCTTCATTCTTGTCACAGCGAAAATCACACGAATTGCTCATTAATGTCCGGTGCGAACTCAGGATGGAAAGAGTAGCTTCGACAAAACCAAATTACCAGAGCAAGCCGTCCTTCACTTGAAGACAGCCGACGGACAAACAAGCAGCTCGCACAAGCATCATTACATAAGGCAGCCGCCGGAGTGTCAGCAATTAGTCGTCCGCCATGTTCTGAACCAGCACTTTAAAGCACAGCTAACGTGAACACAAACAAAAGGCATTTTGAAAGAAATCCATAGCTCTCAGTGTCACGCCAAGCGCTCCACTCAATAAATGGACGACAAAACCGGGTCCTACAAGTCCAAACATAGGGAAAATGCACTAGCAAATTGTGCCCCGAGCCAATTAGCTCTCCAAGGTCTAACCGGCCCGTTCGCCATGCACCAAATGTTTAAATCTTCTTCTTTCTCCTCTTTAATGTCAACTTACTTGGTGAAACATCAGTGTTTGAATATTTTCTTTCTTCATTCACACTGAGACCTAAATGTTAATGTCTAGTTTAGTAGTTAGATTCAGGTTCATGGCATTCCAGTAGTTTTTGATGGAATGATGTTGGTTGATATCAACTGTGTTTACGCCCACTGCTGTGAGATGAGTAAGACTACAAGGCAACTGATCAAGGGGCTATAGAAGAGATCTATCGGATGTGTTCTGTTTCCAATCTCACACTTACGGCCTGATCTCGATTATACGCATATGGTCTGAGAGCTTTGTTGTCCACTTTGTCCCATACGTTTTTATACAAGTTTTAGCTACTGTTCTCTCTCTCTCTCTCTCTCTCTCCCCCCCCCCCCCCCATTTTTCTTCCAATTTATATAACAGCGTAAACTTCTACAAAAGCTTCTTATGGGAGAGGGGGGGGGGGAGGCTCTCCCGCAAGAAGCTTTCGTAGAAGTTTGTGCTGTTATATAAATTGTGCTTCAGTCATTAAAAAAAAAAAAAATAGACATCACGCAACTTAGTGCTTGAATCAATGCACTCCCCCGATGTGTCTCCACCTTGACGTGGTGGGGGAGCTTGCGTGTCCCATAGACCCCATTTGCTTGCCGATGGGTGAAAAATTACATATCGGACAGCTTATGGGATAGGGACCAGACTAAGAGAGACACAACCTGCTGCTCTGCAGGCATAGACTGAGGATAGCAGTCAAAATTTAAATGAGGTGCACAAAGGCAGAATTTCTTGGTCCGGACAAAACTCTTAAGGCTCCCTGTCGAGGGCTGTGGCTGAACGCCTCTAAGCCACAAACCCTCGGATCTTAGAGCCAGGCTGATACCCGTCTACCGGAAAATAGAAACATGATACTGAGCAAGCTACATGCTCAGGTCTGATACATGTTCGAAGGCTCCCAGCTGGGGGATATGAGAGTTTCCCGGATGAAGGGGCCTGGCCGTTTCCCGTTCACTGCTGCACGAAGGTAAGGTGCTGAGCCGGCAGCACAAGTAGCCTACCTCGTGAGCGAGTACAAAAAAGTCAGAAAAGTGCCCCAGTCGAAGGGTTACGGAAACTGTCTGTATCTAACTCATAGAGAGTGTAGACAAAAGTGGAATAATGCCTCATCAACGCGAAATGGAACGCACGCCGAGCGAACCTATTGCGTGGTCTGAAGTCACAAGCAAAAGCTTACCGAGTGGATGTCACTCGCAGTCTGACCGCTCCTGGTGTGTGATTGAGCGATCAGTGGCAAGTGGGATGCCCAACACATGGAAGTGAGGAACTAAAGCAGCCATGAGCAGGACGTGGAAACTCCTTGGGTGAGCCCAGTCTCAGAGCAATATGTGCCAGCTCTGCAATTATGGAAGCCTCCTTGGATAGCGAGATAATGCCCATGGTCTGCCCCTGCCTTCCCTTGAGGGCAGACCACGATATCGTTCTATCTTGACCAGCTGAGATGTGGGTGACATTACAACAGTCTAACGTGTCTCGAAACCAGAGAAAGGCTAACCTCACTAAAAAATGCCCGCCGGAAGTCGGAAGTGTCGTCCTACGGGTGGCAAACTAAAAATTGACACTACGTATTTACGTCCGAGTGAAATGTCTCGTCCGAATGTCTCCCGTGCTAGGAACAGCTCTGACTACCTAGTTTCCGAATGCCGCTCTTGTTCGGAACAGCTCTGACTAGGTAGTTTTCCGAATGTCCGCCGTGCCTGGAACAGCTCTGATGGGTACAGGGACAAGCACATGTCCGAAAACTCGCTTAGTGGAAACCAACCGCAGAGCTGACTGGTTTGTGCAGGAACGGCCCAGGGCGAGCGAAATGCCCAATATATTGAAGTGAGGAATTAAAACAGCCATGAGCAGGACGTGACGATTCCCTCGGTAAACCCAGCACCAGAGCGTTATGTGCCGGCTCTGCAATTATGGAAGCCACCCAGGATGGCGGAAAATGCTATGGACTGTCCCTGCCTTCACTTGAGGGATGACCGTGTAGTCTTCGACTGTTCCAACTAGACCAGCTGAGATGTGGACGGTACCACAAAAGTGAGAGTCTCCCAGGATTGCTAACCTGGTCAAAAATGCACGCTAAAAGTCGGATGTGTTGGCCTGAGGGTTTCGACCCGAGGGTGCCTAACCAGACACACCGCAATCACATCTGAAAAAATCACTCCGGATGAACGCAAAGAAGAAGAATCAATGCAGCAGAGAACTTCCAGAAATCTCCTCCTGTGGGAGACAAACGGGAGAGAATGAGAAGCCTTTGTAACGTTAGCAGTGACAGAAATGTCAAGCACACTTAACCACCGTATTGAAAGGCACTCTATGATTTACCACATATGAAAAAGTCAGGTGAGTAACTGAAAACACTACCAAGATGTCCTTGCCAGAATCAGTCACAAAAGTGTTTTAAAATAAAAATGGAATTAATCATTACGCGGATAGAATTCTAGTTCTACCCTAAACTACCGAGACTTCTCACGCAGAATACGTAGCTGTACTGGACTTCTGGAAACAGTCAATTACTATGATTAAGGCAGACCCTTGAGCAAACCAAAATTGAACAAGCAATTGATCACGAGACTTTAAACCCCATACCATCTGGTAGCAGAATATCTAAAGTATCAGGAAATAATGCCCTGTTAATTGCAGGTCATTCATTCATTCAGTAGCATGTCCCCAGCAGAACCTCGCTTCCATAACAACCTTCCGGAAAACCTCTCGATCATAAGCAAGATGTCGCGCGTCCGACACACCCATCTGGAGATCATCCGCCATATCCTGCACCCATCTTCTCTTTGGCCTTCTTCTTCCTCTCTTCCCAGGCATATACCCTTCCATTATTGTTCTCTCCAAACTTTCGTGACGTTTCAAGTGACCAAAATATTTAAATTTTCTTTGTTTTATCGTCTTTAATAGCCAACCTTCTTCAATATTCAACTCTTGAAGTATGGATGCATTTGTTCTTTTCTTTACCCAAGATATTCTTAAAAAAAAGTCTATAACATTTATATTCAAAGGCGTTTATGCGCTGTTCAGCTTGTTTAGTACGTGTCCATGTCTCACAGGCGTATGTTGCAATGGGAAAGATGCATGCTCTTAAAAATCTAATTTTTGTAGTTCTGTCTGTCCCACTCCATAATTTATTCAGCTAATTGCAGGTGCGTTGTCTAATTTTATGAAGTAAACATACACTACATGTTAAAACCATCCACTTTTTGTGTCACGAGATCATGTTGTCATCACTTCTATCTTTGACAGAACAGTTCCACGCATTTATTTGTTCTAAGCAAGAATTATGAGAACTGCACGGCATTTCAGTTACCTCAATCTCTGCTTCCCACTTGCCAAGCTTTAAAAAGTATTCTAATTTCCTCCCTAAGTATTCTATTGTGCATAATTGTGTCTGTCCTGTAGTAAATGTTTTGTGTATTTCCCCCTCATGTCATCATAATTCTTCACTAATTTGCGTGGTTTATTCTTATAATCTTTATCTTTCCTCTGAATTTTTTAGACCTCGTTGTTATGACCTCCCATCTATAATGTGTTTAGTTTTAGCTTGCATTTGATTTCGTACGTGGGATAAAAGGTAATGTCACCAGTATAATCCATATCATTCGGCTGCTCTGTCAGAGGAATCCACCGAGTTCCATTTCCAGAGCTACTTTTTAAAATCCAGTCTGCAGTCAGAATAAGGTGATTGCTTGCTTGCTTGCTTGTGTTCGTTGGCTTGAGCTCCAACGCGAAGTCCTGTATGTCGGACGAAGGCATCCTGTTGTCCAACATCAGTGTGATGTCATACAGGACCTGAGTTTTGCGTGAGTATCCGTTGTCCCATGTCTGGCTTATTGGTGTGCAGACTGGTGGTTCCTCGCCGTACAGGCAGACACTCTCCGACTTCAGAGGAATCGGCGATCCTACTGACTTTAGCCAGGATCCCGAAGGGACCTGTTGCCCAGGACGCTCGACGAGGACGCGTCAATAGGTCTTGGCCAGTATATAACCCAGCCCTGGTGCCTTGGAAACACCTCTGCGTCCCTGAATAAGGTGATAAAGGGCATAATTGTCTCACTCCTATTCTTACCTCAAATGCCTGATAGCTTTCCTCCATGGAAAACTACAGAATTCTTTACCTATGTCAAATCACAGGTCCAGGAATCTGTCTAGCGTCTAGAGCAGTGGTTCTCAACCGGTGGGGAATTCCCCCCTAGGAGGGAATTTTGGAGTTTCCAGAGGGGAAGGGGGGGGGGGAGGAATGAAGATTATTACAAGATTGCATTAATACAAGAACCGATTACTTGATCTTGTTTTTCCCTTCATACTTTACGGTTTTGTACGTCTAACCATTCTAAAATTCATTTTATAAAGTAAGTAGACCCACAAATCACGTTTTATGTGGCCGTCTAGACTTGTATGTTATATTTTAGTATGTGCTATTAAATTTAGCTTCAATTATTACGTATACTGTGTAGGGACAGGGGGAAATTTTTAGGGAGGAAATACGAAAGGGGGGAATGACGTTCTAAAAATATAGTGGGGGGGGGGGTTTACGTCCTAAAAATATGGTGAAGGGGGGCACGGGCCAAAAAAGGTTGAGAACCACTGGTCTAGAGGAAGCAAATGCATGCTGAAGTCAGACACATTGATCTTTCAGATGCATTAATAGGTGTGGTGCACACCCCTCAAGAGAGGAAGGAAGAAGCAGAACAATATGTTGGTATGACATCTGAAGCGGATTAATCTATAAACAGTTCAGTGTGGACTATCATCACTGCAAGCCGAGTGTGTCCATGAGTGCTCCGATAGCTTTAATAAACCCAACAGCAACTAACAGTTTCAGTGTGGTGTGTTTGTGCCTATAGTATGCCATTCCCCCCTGAATCACAATCACCACAACCTGAACACAGAACTAACGCAACAAAACAAATCAGGAAAGAAAACAATTTTTAGACATGTACACAAGAAAAGAGTGGGAAGACCAGACAACGCATATCTTAACTAAAGCAACATTTTATCCTAACAGCTTATTGGTTGACTAGAGAATATGGCTGCTGATCACACTTCCTGAAATAGTCGCATGGGGTCTTTGAAAATGTAGAATCAAGGAAACTGCCAAAGGCATGCTGTAGGAACATCACAATATAGGATAGGTGATCTTCGTCTTGTCAACAATCAGCTCCCTTTTGTAAAAGACATTTCTACGGTCAGATAAATCTCACCATCTCTGAACCCACTCTGGGGATAGCCGCTGACAATATGGCCCTACTCAATAATGATGAATAACCAGCACAGAAGATAAGCCACAGTACTAATGATACCCTGTCAGTGTCACTACTACTACTACCCTTTAGTAGGCGCACTGGAGTCAATGTGAGATGTTACGCTAACAACGGCACTCCAGGTTTCAATGCTAGATCTTGTCATTGACTGTGGGAGGGAAAGCCTGACACTTGTGTGCAGCCAGGCCTACCAACGTGTTACACTGTGGGAGGGAAAGCCTGACACTTGTGTGCAGCCAGGCCTACCAACGTGTTACACTGTGGGAGGGAAAGCCTGACACTTGTGTGCAGCCAGGCCTACCAACGTGTTACACTGTGGGAGGGAAAGCCTGACACTTATGCGCAGCCAGGCCTACCAACGTGTTACGGTCCCAACACTCCACATACCCACAGCAAGTACCAGCCTCGGAACTAGCGCACACGCGCGCGTGTGAGTACAACTACCCTCCGATGACACACCGGCATCAACTTTCTGAAAGCACACAGTCTTTGGATTATGCTACTGTTTTCCAATGAACTTGACATAGTTTCTCATCCTTACTATCATTTATTATCTGTGTAGGTTACATACAATATATAATAATAATGTTGCAAGCACTTCTGTAATTCATGATCTGGCATTCAATGGGGGTTGCTCCTCACCAATGAACCAACATTCTCATGCAGTTTTAATCACTACAGACCTACCAGTTCACATACAAATCATGAATTAACTTGTCACAGACGTAATAGTTATACACATTGAAAGCTAACCTCAAATTCACTATTTCAGGGTTGGAAATCTTCGCTGGCTTCTGAGGATGGGGACGGAGTGCTTATGGGAATGCTGTGATGTCGGTTCCTAAATCAATCAATCAATCAATCACTATTTCAGCATGAATCGATGGCAAATAAGACCGATCCCAAATAAGCTGTAATTTCCGGTAAATATATGGATGACTCCACCAATACACTTCCAAACGCGTGTAGTTTTTCGCCTGACTTTTTGATTGCAGTCTATTAAATGTGTATTTTTCCTCTTCAGCCTTTACATAGCCAAGGGAGCACAGGTCTAAACCAACTGAATATCTGCACTTTCTACACCTACTCATGTTTGGCAGAACTTGGCAGCTGAAGTTTTCTACAGGATTTGGTAGCCAATCTCACACCAACCATCCTTAGTTGCCTCCTGTGACATTGATGGAAGGTGTTTATATAATGCACTTCCCTCATAGGTCCTGGTCATCACAGCGGTTACCCATAGACACCATTCATGAAACCTGAAGTGTTGCTGCTGTCACAGTTCTGTGACTCAACAGTTGCTGCTGTCACAGTCCTGTAACTCAACAGTTGCTGCTGTCACAGTCGTGTAACTCAACAGTTGCTGCCGTCACAGTTCTGTTCCTCAACAGTTGCTGCTGTCACAGTTCTGTGACTCAACAGTTGCTGCATGAACACCATTCATGAAACCAGAACTCTTGCTGCTGTCACAGTTCTGTACCTCAACAGTTGCTGCATGAACACCATTCATGAAACCAGAACTCTTGCTGCTGTCACAGTTCTGTACCTCAACAGTTGCTGCTGTCACAGTTCTGTGACTCAACAGTTGCTGCTGTCACAGTTCTGTGACTCAACAGTTGCTGCATGAACACCATTCATGAAACCAGAACTCTTGCTGCTGTCACAGTTCTGTACCTCAACAGTTGCTGCTGTCACAGTTCTGTGACTCAACAGTTGCTGCTGTCACAGTTCTGTGACTCAACAGTTGCTGCTGTCACAGTTCTGTGACTCAACAGTTGCTGCATGAACACCATTCATGAAACCTGAAGTGTTGCTGCTGCCACAGTTCTGTACCTCAACAGTTGCTGCTGTCACAGTTCTGTACCTCAACAGTTGCTGCTGTCACAGTTCTGTAACTCAACAGTTGCTGCTGTCACAGTTCTGTGACTCAACAGTTGCTGTATGGACACCATTCATGAAACCAGAACTCTTGCTGCTGTCACAGTTCTGTACCTCAACAGTTGCTGCTGTCACAGTTCTGTAACTCAACAGTTGCTGCTGTCACAGTTCTGTGACTCAACAGTTGCTGTATGGACACCATTCATGAAACCAGAACTCTTGCTGCTGTCACAGTTCTGTACCTCAACAGTTGCTGCTGTCACAGTTCTGTAACTCAACAGTTGCTGCTGTCACAGTTCTGTGACTCAACAGTTGCTGTATGGACACCATTCATGAAACCAGAACTCTTGCTGCTGTCACAGTTCTGTTCCTCAACAGTTGCTGCTGTCACAGTTCTGTTCCTCAACAGTTGCTGCTGTCACAGTTCTGTTCCTCAACAGTTGCTGCTGTCACAGTTCTGTGACTCAACAGTTGCTGCATGGACACCATTCATGAAACCTGAAGTGTTGCTGCTGTCACAGTCCTGTGACTCAACAGTTGCTGTATGAACACCATTCATGAAACCAGAACTCTTGCTGCTGTCACAGTTCTGTTCCTCAACAGTTGCTGCTGTCACAGTTCTGTGACTCAACAGTTGCTGTATGGACACCATTCATGAAACCAGAACTCTTGCTTCTGTCACAGTTCTGTTCCTCAACAGTTGCTGCTGTCACAGTTCTGTGACTAAACAGTTGCTGCTTTCACAGTTCTGTGCCTCAACATGTGTGTCAGCTCTCCAGTTTGATGTTTAGTGAAGGTCATATCTAAGTGTTTTCCAAAGGTCTGCTACAGGCTACACAATATCAGCTGACTTTTGCAAAATGTCCTGGACCACCTAGCTTCAGAAGACATCATTTCAAAGTAAACATAATTTCTGAAATGCTCACAGTATGGAAGTACACTATGACAATATAAGATATATTTTCTAAGTGAATGGTATTTGTCTACAACAATATGATAGCAATAATACACCATCACAAGTATGAATGATAAATATCCATATTGTTGATGGCATTCAGTTAGTAAACACCTGTTTCTGCTAGAATAGATGAACATAATCCGAAGTGACTATGTCTGCTTTAGATGTTTCAATAATGTATGCATTGTCCCGGCGTGACGTCATTAGATGAACCCACAGTGTAAAAACTATATATCATTAATGAACACAGTCTTCTCTCTATGCAGTTCAGTGAATAAACCCATGGTGGTTATAAAATCTCACATTTATTGCATGGATGATATATATTCTATGCACTGGTGTGGCTCAGTCATACATAGTATGTTTATTTTAAGTATATTAGCAGTCCTACAAGAATGCTTTCAGCCCTTGTACAACAACTGCACATTAGATGACAAGGTATTCACAGTGTTGCTCTCTAAATTATCCACGATGAATTTATGAAAATGACACTTGCATTGGACACTGACTACTCATATACACAACCTTCATGGAAATACTGCACTAAGCAGCCTATCCTTAGCATTTCTTACAACTTACATAAACACCCCAACGTCTCAATGCCAAACCTTTTGTGCATGAGTGTGTGATATAGTTAACTTTCATGTCTACCAAAGGACAGCAGTTTAAACATTAGGCAAGTCACTTTAAATCTACAAGACTCAAGTAGGATATCTGTAGAAACATTCATGGTTACTCAAAGATGAAGTTAAAGCATGCGTCCAGAGATAAATGACATATGTACAATTATATTTAAACACAACTGTTATGTGCCATAATCGGGCACTCTCACGAAGTTTATACTTCACCTCGACACCGCAAGGTACAAGAGGAACATGATGAGATGAGATGAGACAACTGTTATGTTTAAAAAAAAAAAAAAAAAAAAATAACTGATAACATATTGTCATGTGTGTGATAACATACCATTTATTAAATTATCCGCCATACTCGCACCCAGTATTATGAAAAATAGTTAATATGTAGACATATAATAATTTAAAAAACCAGCAGAGTCATGCAGTTGATATGATCAAGCTAGTATTCAATTCTCTGCAATTTGAAGTCAGCAGCAACTTGAATGGCTTCCAATGTACACAATATATACACAAATGATGTACATTTCTGCTCTCATTATAGTAAATATCCAGCCATATAAACTTGGAGCTCTTGAATATTACAGAATGGCATGTAATCCTGAATGCTTGACCTAGCGCATCTACTCAGGAAGCATAGACAAGGTAATTTTATTTCCTTATAGTTAAGAAACAGAAGTGAATGGGGAGTAAACTAAACTACTATGCATCCTGCTCAAAAGAATTACTATTACTTGAGAATGTGATTGTATGTTTTGCCAAAAATGTGTATTACTAGACATAAATGACATATAAGCAATACATTTAAACAAAGTAATCAACTAAGACACTTTGCACTAATGTATGTATTAACAATAAAAACAATATTAGATAGAAGAGAAACAATCAAGATAAAGGAAAGCTTTGCGGATAACGCAGTTAGAATATCTGTAAGCACCTACATTATTTGTAATTGTTATCACATATAATTGGTTTAACAAACAGAACAAAGAAATAAATGCTTGATCCAAAAGCCATCCATGTAATGATATATAATGTACAGAAAACACTGTGTGCCAAAATCTCCTGTTAAGAATTAAAAAAAAAAAAAGTCTGTATTAAAACATGAAGAACAAGAGCAAAGTAGTTTTTATTGAATAAGGTTATGTGTTAAACAGTAATGCTCAGACAATTGCATGCAGCCATGACACGAACCAATCATGGCAACTAGTTTCCACTGGAAAATAATTTGTGGTGGAAACAGAAAAAAAGATTAACCGCGCAATGAACTAAATATATTCACAAACATTCTCAGTGTTACAAATGTACTCATTACTAGTTTTAGTTTGATGACATCAAAATATAAACACAATATTGTACCCTTGCTTCCATACGAATGAACATGTGACCTTCAAAAGCATCTCACAGGTTGTTGATATGGCAGAATACAGGGGTCGGGGGAAGCAAGAGAGGAGCTATGGCACAGTGTTCCAATCCCTCATCAAGAGATTGAACAAAGCACTGGTCTGGGCTGCCAGCCTACATCAGCTACCATGAAATGTTCTAGGAGGTCAAGGTGGCTGCAGTGTTGACTGGTTGGTGAGAACATGGAGCTAGCACTACAGAGACAATGCACCTCACTTGCTCATGGCTCCTCCACTGGACTGACACCAGCATCATGATGAGTTCCCTGGCTGATCCAGACAGTGACATGTGTCCCAGCAGTTCTCAACTTCATACAATGAGTACCAAATAGTTTGTACAACTGTCTGGCAGGAAAGCTCACCGCAACTTCAAACCCCAAATAGCAGCTTATGTAACGGGGACCACCCTTACTATTGCTATCTGACATGGCAGAGAATCATGCAGTCTGTGGGGAGACAAAACATACACAGCACATGGAGCTCAAACATCCTACATACTTAACATTAATGGAAGAATGGTACACAATCTTAGGTGTCCTGATAATACAGTGGTACTAGCAGAAAGCAAACAAGAGCTACAAAACCTAGTGGAACAAGTAAAAAGGCATAGTGCAGAATGTGCCTTAGATAGGTACTTTCGTTCCGATTTGACGTATTTTACCGGAGATTTCCCCCCGTTAATTTTCTTTGGGGCGGGGGGGGGGGGGGGGGGGGGGGGGGGGGGGGGGGTGTTTGGTGTCTCTATTTAAAGGATATATAGAGTACTCGTTGTGTTAAATTCCCCGATTATATCAAGTTTGCGTTAAAAATGGGACCAATTACTTTATGAAGTTTTTCCCTCCTCGGTTTACGTGTGTACATCTCGTGTTTCTGATTTTCGTTTCTCACACAGAGATACAGAGTGACCTTCTTTAGACGTAAGTAGACCCACAAATCACGTTTTATGTAGATGTATTTGTTTGTTCTAGTATGTGTTATTAGATGTATCGTCCACTTTTATGTAAATCTTGTCATTTTCGACTATTAAAGTCAGGGGGGGGGGGGAAGAGAGAGAAGAGAGGAGGAGGAATCATCCAAAACGAAAATAATGAAAATTGCATGCTCTGATGTGATATTTCAATGGCTGGAAATAGCCGTTTCTTTGTCAGCGATGACTATTTAATGTTGTTATGGAATATTCACAGCGATTTGCATGCCAATGAATGCATGATTGCATTCAACGTCAAGTTTAGTATTTGTGTATAAATTTTCATCACTCTGCATGGGCCGGATCATTGATAATTTGTAATCTTTCCAACGGAACATCTTTTGTCAAAATGCATGTATCTACGATGGCTGACAAGACTCGCAGCGTGCAGTCCGCGCGCAGTCTGACGTCATGTATATATCTGAGTGTCTGGGTGTATATGTATATAAACTGGCAGAGTTATAGGCCATTGTGTTAGACAGCGACTGTGTTAATCTCCTTGAGAACCAAAATTTTGTGTGAGTGTGTAGGCAGGGTCACAAAAAGTGGAAAGGTCAAAACCGTTTTCTTTATATCTTCCTTGTAAATGATAAACTTATACACAAACATTAATATCTCGGCTTAAAATTGACCCAGAGACTTGAATAAGGTATCGTTGGATTTGTTTTCTTCAAGAGCTATCCAACTATGTAGGTTATATCATTAAACAGAAATTTAGAAAAAGTTACTAAAGTGGCTAGCCTTAGGTAATATCCCCCCAAAAAAAACGAAACCTATGATAATCATCACTGGACAGGAGAGGCCACCAATGAACATCAGTGAGTACAGAACCGTAAAATATAGAGGGAAAAACAATATCAAGTATCTGCTTCTTGTATTAATGCGTTCCTGAAATAATCTTAATCCCCCCCTGGAAACCCTAAAATCAACCCCCTTCCCCGGGAAAGAGAGAGAGAGGGGGGGGGGGGGGGGAAATTCCCCACCAGTTGAGAACCACTGTACTAGAATAAACAACAAGTTTCTCCTATCTTGTTGGAGATGTAATAACAGATGATGGCAGAAGTGAAACAGACATCAACAAGCGAATAGGAACAGCCAAAAATGTTTTCAGTGTGAAATCAGTATTAACATCTAGTGAGATTAACAATGCATTAAAAATGAGAATTGTCGAACGTTATGTATATTGAACACTACTATATGGCGCAGAAACGTGGACTATGAACAAGCAATTAGAAAGTCAAACAGAGGCTCAGGAGATATGAATATACAGAAGAATATGTTGTATTTCATGGAAACAAAAAACCATAAAATATAAAGGTTCTAGAAAAACTGGGAATGAAAAGAGAGGTGATGAAAGAAATGAAACAGAGGCAAGTGAAATATTTTGCCAACATTAAAAGACATAAAAACCATACTGGAAAGTAAGGCTGAAGGCAAGCAAACACAAGGTAGACAAAGATGCAAGTGGGAAGATAACATCAGAGATGGACAAACAGCAGTTTGATATCATGTACAATCAAAGCAAGAGACAGACAAGTGTTGGAGATAGATGGACAGACAGCAGTCTGATATCATGTACAATCAAAGCAAGAGGCAGACAAGTGTTGGAGATCCATTGTAGACAACCTTCATTGTGGAGACAGCAACTGATTGATGGATTGTCACCTACTGAATGAAATGCTGACAGACAGCTGATGCCAAACTATGATCAAGCTCATAAATATTAATGTGGCAACTTGTAGAGATGGGAAGTTAACAAGCAACACTTTCACTGTCATACATACAGGAAATTTCCACGACGACACTGCCATACACATGGACAATTTAACATTCTATGCAACTGAACGTGTTGACATGTTTTTGCAGAAGATGCAATAACCTATGCTTTTGTTTACATGTATACAACTGCAGAAGAAACTATGTTTTTTACAATGCACAGAATATAGTCACACACATTCAATTATGATAATGTGCATCATAAAAGTAGGTACCCCAGTATCTCTATATTGTGTATTAAGTTTCCACAAATGTTAAACCAGTTATAAAATGATACACTTGCACACTTCTCTACCACAATATGCCCAATACTTTTGAATCCATTTTTGTGGAAAATCTATACCGAAAACCAAAATTAACAATAATAAAAGAAGAAATAAAGCTTGATAAGAAATATAAAATGCCAAAACTTAAACTATTTTCTTCATGTCTGCTGGCAATAATGAACATTTCTGAACCAATGGAAAGATGCATTAAACCTTGGTAATGACATATTCTGAGGACAATGTTACTATATAATACCTGCCAACTTCTAAAGTTTAGCCTTAAATTGTAAGTTTGTTGTTGTTGTTGTTTGTAACTGTCTCTAATGAAAGCCTCTTCATAGTGAAACTGATGAGGTACATTAAAGTCCCATCAAATATTATTAACTTAAAAAAATAAAGACACAGAATGCAGAGTTCTTCATGTGGGAAAACTAACAGAAACATTTGAAATAAGAACAGGAGTGTGACAGGGATGCATCTTGTCACTGACTATAGATTACGTTATGAAGACCAACAACTACCACCAGAAATGGAATTCAATGGACTCTGACAGAGCAGTTTGATGATCTGGACTTTGCTGACATTGCTCTCCTGTACCACACACAAAATCACATGAAAAACAAATGAAACATACTTGACAGGAGGTCACAACTAAGTCAAAGGATTCACAGTGGAAGGACCAAGGTAATGACAAGAAATAATAACCTGATCTGCCTGGATGAAACCTCACGGAATCACACGCACAGCAATGTGGACAAAGATGGCGGATGCATGGAACATGACAGGACCAGGGGTCAGGCTGATGTCGCCTTCTGCAAGGCCTGTAATGATGCAGCCCAGCGGTGTTAGCCTCTGAAGATGGCAGGTATGATATATTATTGTAGCTCACCCTACAGTTACAGGCCTAACAAGCCCAGCATTTGTCACCAGTAAAACAAAGCATGCACAGCATATTTCACGGATCTATGTTAAATATGATGGAGAACAGGCATCCAAATATTACAGTTTATTAATTTTTCTAAAGGCTGCTAAAGGAGATTTAGTTTGTACAGTGTACGATTTACATGAATTGAGTGTCCTTGTCAATGGTTATAGGAAATATCACAGTCAAATACTGGCCAAAACCTGTGGAATTAGTGTCTGATCTAAGCATGAAAGCTGTCAAGTAAAGCTCTGTACAATGCAACACAATCTGACTAATGCAGAGTCACAGAATATAATTCAGAGCACAAGAACGTTATTTCTGAGCTGATCTAAGAAAAAACTTACAAGGCCCTTTTCCTTTAAATTAGTGTAAGACCTCAGTGTTAACATGTTATAATTAATTAGTTTAGTTGTATATACAAGTTTACCCAACACCAAACCTACCCTTTGAAGGCCGGGTAACAGTAAAGCAAAGAACCTGTTTTACCAAACACAAGGTACATGAACGCATATTACTCCTACTTAATATTAGTAGTGTTCTCTGGAACCAACCACCAAGACAGCTTTAGTATCAGAGTACTGAAGTGCACATTTCAACAGCATTCACAAGCCTTTCTTCCAAATCAAATAGTTGACATTTATATTTTAAATAAAAATAAAATAGTGATCTGTGCAAATGATGCTGTTTCTGTGGGTACATTACACAGGAAGGGAGAAGAAAAGAGACAAGAGTAAGGGATGCAGTGATAATTCTAAATAGTTTAGAAAGGCCTTTTTATGCTTGAACAAATGCAAACAGCAATATCCTTAGCAAGAAAAAAACAAACTGACAGCTCATATATGAAACACTTATAATAACAACAGTAATACATCATTTGTTCCTGTGGAAACAAAAACAAAAAAACCAAGACCTCACACACTACACCTTTCACTTTCTTGGAGGAATTCTAATACAAGGTGATGAAACAACTCAAGCTATTTAGCCAGAGATCATCAGGTAAGAAATACTATTGAACTGTAAGAGTCACTAAGTGGTAATATTCTTCTTGCATAAATGTGAACAGAAAAATTTTCAAGTAGACAGAGACAAATATGATTGATGCATAACAGTTCAGATTGCAGACCATGTCAGCAAATACTAGGTGCCTAATGTGATTCACTTGTCTATGATTTCTTGATCTGCACACAAACACAGCTTCCATATCAACTAGATGAGATTGTGCCAAGATCTACTGCAAGTGTATGCCAAAACTGAAGCCATAGAATCACAAGCAGCTACACCGACCATTCTAGAATATAGCAAGCGGACTACATCATGTGCTCTATAACATGTGGGACAGTCAGGCTGTAGCACATCTAACATCACATTATCTGTATGTAACATTTCTCTGTATAAACTGTTTTCTGCTGCAGTTGACTTCATGTTCAGTTTGGTTCAACTGTGCAATCTTAATTATATTCTCTCCAATTATTGCCGGACTTCTTCCTGCCTAAACATAACTTTAATATTATATACCATATTTGGTATAACCGCTCATATAATTTCTCCAAAATTAGTCTTAAGAGGTCATATAATGCCTACACTACAATGTAAGTGTGAATCATGGACACATACTGGAGAAATGAAACTGGAGACCACTTCACAGGATGTTGAAATCTGACAAAAGCTAGGAGTCCAATGATGAACAGCTGCTAGAAGACAACTGACAAGCAAAGTGAATAAGACAAGCATCATATTTTGTTTTGTTCACGCTATGAGAAGAGTACAGATGATTGTGACCACAGAGAAGACTGAGATTAGAGACACACATGACACAGGAGGAAAAAAAATGCTGGATGGTTCAATAGAATAGCACACACATATATAATACTGACATTTCTGTTCAGCATGGACATGACATATTTTTCTCTCATACTCACAATTACTGACTGAAATATTTAATATAATGTCTAATTTTGTCTTTGTTCTTTGCTTATTAAAGAAAGCAAAAGTTTATAATCCTATAACGTCATAAGGCTTTTATTTCAAATGTGCCTGAAAATCCTTGTAAACAGCATAACAAGCTGCCAAAACCTGCATCTGTTTATGTACAGCTCGCCACAGTGAGCGATTCCCCACTTTATACTAGCATACCCGCTTCATGGTTTGTGTGGATAGTAATACAGCTTTATTTCCTTGCCAAATGTGTTATTCCATTCACATCAGAAATTTGTTTGTGTGTGTTTTCATTTGTGCCAGTGACTTTGCATTTTCAGCACATCAAAAGTATGATACCAAGACATCTATTAGAGATGCTATGTTTTTAAACCAGAGACTTTGTAGGCCTGGTGAAGTACCAGACTGATGCTCAATATTTGGCTGCTGAGTATTTCAGCAAACTGATGATGTGGTGAAAGATCACCTTGTTGAATCAATCATATGATTGTACCAAAAGACAACACCACTTTCTTGGTCTGTTAGAGCAGATGGGTGGTCACAATAACTCCTGAAAGGAACATTCTTATGGTTGCTGACAGAAGATGAGTTATTGCTCATTCTAACTGGTCTGGCACCAGAATGAATACCCTCTGGTGACATGTGATGGTTTCATGTTTAACATCCAACTTTACATATAACTGATGAAAGTGCAGATGGTATAGACATTTAGCCCATCATGAATCTCTTGTTAATGAAGCCTCAGCAGGGGTTTTTTCTATGTAAAGATCTTGGTATTGGTGAAATAGCTGTAAGAGGCGATGGTAATTTAAACAATACAACATCAAGACTTTTGGTGTATAATGCATCCACTGGTTCTATTTCAACATACTTGGAGGTCAACAGCCCACTCTACCCAGATTCTGACAGAGATGTTGAACATGCTGCTGACAATTTGCACTCATGTATTTTACTGATAGATATTACACAACTTGGAAAGACCACATACTTCATAAGAAGCAATATGACTCTGGAACACTGAATATGAACAGACCTAAACAAAACTACTGCAGCAATGGGAACCAAAATGGCTTACACATTCGTGAATTACAAGCTGCTGAATTGAGCTGATTCAAGACCTGACATTTCCGCACTTGAGACGTTCCCATATGTGCTCCGTCCTCATACACAACAGCCAGTGAAGAGTCCCAATACTAATGGTATCAGCAGCAGCCTGATTATGTGTCCGTCTGGCCTTTCCTTTGAGTTTTGAGTGTGGGCCAGATCCTATGATTACTCCCAGCACCTCCCTTCTCCCCAAGCCATGATGTTCTTCTTCATGATACACACAATTCCAAAGGGCCCAGATGTGCCTTATCATGCACCAAAACCCCACCAAGGGGAGCTGACCCAGCCAATCTGTGCACCAAAACCCCACCAAGGGGAGCTGACCCAGCCAATCTGTGCACCAAAACCCCACCAAGGGGAGCTGACCCAGCCAATCTGTGCACCAAAACCCCACCAAGGGGAGCTGACCCAGCCAATCTGTGCACCAAAACCCCACCAAGGGGAGTTGACCCAGCCAATCTGCCTGCCTGCTCATTACCCACCATACCAGCATGTCCCCAGGAACAAATCCTACAGATGTTTGTTGAATGAAAGCCTCTGCATGTCTGTCTTCAACTTTCTCATCATACAAACTGTGTGTTGCCTTTCATGACAGAAAGCCACACAAAAAAAAAAAAAAAAAAAAAAACCAAACAGGGGATCACATAATTGGCCACCCCTAGAGATGCAGTGACCAGAAGCCACAGAGTGGAAAAGCCTATGGAAACTCACTAGCCGACATTACATTTTGGGTAAATGATATTCACCAAAGGTGCTCTACAAATCTACATAAGGGCTCTCATGTCAACCCAGTGTAATTTGCACTAAATGACAAGGTCTATAAACTGAGAATCACACTATGACAATTTGATTCAACCATCCACTGCATGCCATCTTCTAAATGGAATACTGGTGCTAAGAGAGAAAACCTGGCTTTATGTGCACAATTCTCACAGTTGAAGAAGGGATTTTGACTGCCCTTAATTTGCTACATTAAATGCCCTGAGGCTATTCAGGTAAAAAGCATTTCAGTTGTCACAAATGGAAAATTGCTGGGCTGGCAAATTCACTAGATGGAAAGTCAATCTGGTCATGCTCTGTAGTGAGTTGAAACACCCTACTTTCTGGGGACAAACATTGCTCTGTTTGGTATTCCAGGACTGTTGCTCTGCTTGGTATTCCAGGACTGTTGCTCTGTTTGGTATTCCAGGACTGTTGCTCTGTTTGGTATTCCAGGACTGTTGCTCTGTTTGGTATTCCAGGACTGTTGCTCTGTTTGGTATTCCAGGACTGTTGCTCTGTTTGGTATTCCAGGACTGTTGCTCTATTTGGTATTCCAGGACTGTTGCTCTATTTGGTATTCCAGGACTGTTGCTCTGTTTGGTATTCCAGGACTGTTGCTCTGTTTGGTATTCCAGGACTGTTGCTCTGTTTGGTATTCCAGGACTGTTGCTCTATTTGGTATTCCAGGACTGTTGCTCTGTTTGGCATTCCAGGACTGTTGCTCTGTTTGGTATTCCAGGACTGTTGCTCTGTTTGGTATTCCAGGACTGTTGCTCTGTTTGGTATTCCAGGACTGTTGCTCTGTTTGGTATTCCAGGACTGTTGCTCTGTTTGGTATTCCAGGACTGTTGCTCTGTTTGGTATTCCAGGACTGTTGCTCTGTTTGGTATTCCAGGACTGTTGCTCTGTTTGGTATTCCAGGACTGTTGCTCTGTTTGGTATTCCAGGACTGTTGCTCTGTTTGGTATTCCAGGGCTGTTGCTCTGTTTGGTATTCCAGGACTGTTGCTCTGTTTGGTATTCCAGGACTGTTGCTCTGTTTGGTATTCCAGGACTGTTGCTCTGTTTGGTATTCCAGGGCTGTTGCTCTGTTTGGTATTCCAGGACTGTTGCTCTGCTTGGTATTCCAGGACTGTTGCTCTGTTTGGTATTCCAGGGCTGTTGCTCTGCTTGGAACACGCCCTCTTCATAACCCATGGAGAACTCAATAACAAGACTGATTCTGAGACACATAATACAGTTTTCAGCTGAAGGTCTCAGCACTGTGTTGAGATCAATAGTTATATATCTATGTATTGTGTCATTTTTGTCTCTGAAAGATGAACGGAAGGGGTGAATATATGGAAGGGAGCATAAACAGCATTGGGCAGGACATGACAATTCCTTAGATGAGGCCAGCACCACAGCATCATACACTTTTATGGAAGTCTCCTTGGATTGCAGGCTTGAGGGGGTTTGAACACATGAGCACCAAGCCAGCTGGCAATATGCTAGCCACTGGACTAATGCGGCTTCAATATCTAACGATTGTTTGAGTCTGGCCACAAGATCTTGGTGAGCATACTAAAATATTTGTAATTTTGAGTTTTTCTTCATCTGAAGCTCAGTTTAGTCTCATAAAACCTTCGCAATGACCACATATATAAGCATCCTCATTTTGTGAATTCTCCATCCAATGTCCTAAAGCTCTACAAGGTAATTGCTAAGTTCTGCTCCTTAAAAAAAAAAAATAGAGAATGTGGCACCATCTTGACTGTTTTCTCTCCTTTTTTTTTGTTTAGTGCATGCTGTTACCAAATCTGTTATGTATGGACAGATTTAAATTGTGAAGTTTAACAAAAACAATGCAAACTTAAGGGGAAAATGTAGATATAGTTCTCATGTGTTCCATTTCATGGCTTCAACTTTGAAATTAACTTCAGTGATCTTGCTATACCACTCACATTCCAATAACAAGGTAACAAAGTTTATCTTGAGACAAACCAACTGCCATGCTTCAAAGCTGGTATAAAATAAACATATTTTTCACCTTTGAACAAGCAGAAGATCTGAGAACAACAGAGTTCTGCATTGCAGGAAACAACAAAAATGGTGGCACACACATCATTCAATCACCACACTCAATATATAAACCAGCAAAAGATATATAACACATTTTATAAAACAGAAGTATGAAAAGTTAACCACAATGTGAATGATATAACTGTCGCTGGTCAGAAGTGAAACATTATGCATGACTCTACCACTAAAACAGTATTTCACATGCCTGCCTTCAATGTTTGGAACCTCACATTAAAAAAAAAAAAAAAATCAAGAACTATAACATGGGGAAGGATTCAAGCATATGGTTCGTGAAATCTGAATTATAATTGTGAAAGTAGCAATGACTACATGGGAACATGAATTCAGATGTGTGTGGTTTCAGGAAGTAAGTAACAGGCATCCATACCAAACTCTCCATAATGTCAGCACAAGAACATTATTAGTGTTTTCCTTAAAAAGCTGCACAATTAAAATATGTGATATTGAGAACATTGTAGCAGCATGCTCACTCCAGTCCAACGCTATCATGAGTGGTCCTCTCTACGGTAGGAAGGCCCAAGATGTCTTGTGGGTTTGATCATTTTCTCCCTAGCTTCACGTCGTCCATCTTCCTTATGATTAAACTCACATTGATGCAGCTCTGGCAGTCGATGAAGTGCACAAAATACCCGATCTGATTTGAGGCGGGGAAAAAACAGCAGATTATGTCATTTTAAAAACAAATCTTGTAATATTCAATATGAGAAATATTACAACATTAAGAAATTGTTTAGTTCATCCTAATAACAGCATCAAGAATTCATGTGGTTCAATAAGATATGTTAGAAATCTATCTGAAATAATAAGGCATAAGTGTCAAATTCACACCTACACAAGAAAGTCCATATAAAACAATCATTTGTAGACTTAAACACTTAACATGATCATTGCGTCGTAGGTTATTTACCAAACAGACAGCCATATCTTCATATGAGTATGCACATCCTAGCATCTCCTACCATTTTTAACTCAAATGGGTAATATTTGTTGGGATAAAATGATGTTACACAAGCTGTGTTTCTAGGTGTTTAGCAACAATCGAACTAATGCAACACTTACCACATCTGCACCGACCAATAGTACGCTGAGCAAGCTCTAGCTTACAACTACAAGTATAGCAGCGTCGCTTATTTTTCTGAGAGGGAACAAGAAATTCATCAGAAGCCTCCATTTCATCCCTGGATCTGTTGATGAAAACAAATTATGTAATAAAACACAACTTGCTAGAACATAATCTTTCTCCCATGTTTGGTTACAAGCAAATATAACTTTCTACATCTTGTGCCATTTCAAAAGCCAGTTTTACTGACATATATGTACCTTATCACCCACAGTATTATAGTCCATGCACACTTTTGCCACTATGTTAATTATTATTGAATGAAATTGTTGACATCTTGAACAGAAACATGTAATTTTAAATTCTTGATGAGGAACTGTTTGAAGTGGCATCTGGTTTGCTTGTTGGTTTATTTGTGCTATACAAAAACCAGCACAGCTATTATGAGTCTTTTCATAGTGTTAAATTTACCTCAGTAAAAATTATTTGCTGTGCAAATTTATTGACATCAATGTTCATGTGTTCTAGGGTGAGGGTCATGAATCAGAAATGAGTTAGTTGCATGAAATGTTTCACAACGTGCATGACAGTTTGCAGCAGACATTATATTTTACACACCCATACAACTAAATTATATTTTCCAGGGACAAAATAAATAAGTTGTTGAAACATTAAAATGAAACACACTGCTTTAAGAATACTACACACAACAACACTACACAACAAAAGTATGTAAGGTATAAACATAATACCCACACGGTTAGTTGGGAACATGTAGAACAAAGTTAGTAATGAACAAAGACAACAAGGAAAGCCTCATAAAAATATACCTGTACATGAGTAACAAAAATCATGCAATGGCATCATGTTAAAGAGTAAGAAGCAAGCTGAAGTTTTTGTCTCTTGTTTTGTTTTGTAAATGAATAATGAAATGCTAGCATAAATGTCTCCACCAATAGCAGCAAATATTCAGGAAATACTGAGAGCGGGCCCATTCATGATGGAAAGGAGCAGGTAAAAAGGGATCTAAGCGCAGGTGAAACAGTGCTGTTCTCAGGAAATCCAGAGGAAATTGCTTTTCACAGTAAGTGACAAGCCCTAATGCTATCTACAGAGGCAAGAAAGTACTCATTTAGTGGACAGCAGTCAGTTCTAAAATACAAGTTCTAGAACAATAACAGCAACACTTAGAACCTAAAAAAAAAAACATAAATAAGAACATGATTCAGTGTTATGCAATAACAAATGACGAGAATGAAACAGTACTATAAATAATTAAAAAAATGACCATCATCAAGTGCCATGCCGACTGGCGTAGGCGTTCATGGCTCCCCACAAAATTATTCATCAATTTCAAAGTGATAGATAAAAGTGTTTTCCCACATAAATGAATAGATAACGCAATGAAGGTACCACCAAACCACAATAGAATAAACCAAATTGACTAGGTCTGTATTAACACAAATTTAAATCATCTTTTTGTGCATACAAGTTTTAACATTCAGATCACCATCTGCTGTTGTCTGTAAAATTAAGTTCAAACTGGAGAGATACATATCTTATAAACATGGAAATCAATATCATATAGGATATATTAAAAATCAAGGAACTAAGAACTGATTAATCGTCACAATCTCTAATAAGTACCATGTCCTGCAACAGTTAGTAGAAAATATATGAAAGACTGTTGGCAATAGGTTTAAGGCATTTGGAACAAATCATGACAAGAAGTTTTTCGAAAAAAAAATAAAAATAAATAACATGGATTAGGCAGGAACATCTTTTAAAAAGGTAAAAATAAAAGAAGCAGATATAAATAATAGCAAAACCGGAGCTACTAATGTCACTGTCCATGAAAAAATAATAGAAATTAATGAAGAGGTAAGTGGATAAAAGACTACATTTAGATGGCCTAGCAAGACGCAGAAGTAGCAGGGTGACAGGAAACATCAGAGACCACAAGGAAAACAGCAGGACAAAATCTACCAAGTGGACTGATCAAACAGTAATGGCCCCTCTGCTGTGTGTCCACCGTGACGAGGTAGAGGGGCTTGCGCGTTCCAATGACCCCAAGAGCTATGCCGACGGTAGCACAGCTACTGGTAGGGCCACCCATGTCAGACAGGTCAAGGGAGAGGGACCAGACCAAGCGACACACAAACCTGCTGCCTTGTAGGTAGACTGGATACAGTCAAAGGTTAGGGAAAGCACCCCCAAAAATGCTTGTCGAAATCGGATGTAGTGACCCAAAGGCTTGACAAAGCAGTGCAACGTAACTTAATTCATGATGTCACAAATTAAAATTAATCGTTAGGTGCTAATCTCGTGAAGTCCCATCAGATGGTGATAGTGCTGGTCACCTTCCCCTGTGCTGTGGAGTCAAGGCACAGAGGAGTAGGTTAAGAGCTATTGACCAAACACCCCGGACACTCAACATACTACAGTGGAATGCCGAAGGAGTTTATAACAAGAAAGTCTCCCTAACACAGTGTCTTCATAAAGATAGAATAGATGTGGCATGCATTCAAGAGACACACCTCAACGCCAATCGCAAATTCTCAGTCAGAGGATATCAGGCCACATGTTTTGACCACGAAGGACACAAAGGAAGAGTTCTAATACTTACATGAAATACAATATCCTGCAGCGAAGTATCTGTGATCTCTGACAACCAAACGGAAATTATAGGTGTTGGTATAATGATAAAAGACGTGAAAATAAGAATTTACAATCTGTACGGCCCAGCAGATAAGGACCTTACACTTTCAAACATGAAAATAACTGACACAAACTGCATTATTGTCGAAGACTTTAATAGTCGTTCAGAAAGGTGGGGATACCCAGATACTGACAAAAGAGGAGATGAAGTGGAGGACTGGGAAATAGACTCAAATCTAAATCTAATCAACGAAGCGGATGACACACCGAGCTTCTACTCAAGAAGATGATTTACTATTTCTACTCCAGACTTAGCTTTCTGCACAGGAGACATCCTCCACAAAATCGATCGCCATGTACTTGACCAATTAGCAGGTAGTAACCACAGACCAATCAAGCTTGTAATAGATATGGAGTATGTTCCACAGGAGTAAAAGCCTTTGCCCCGCTGGAATTACAAACGAGCAGATTGGGACAGATTTGCCATACTAACAGACAAATATTGTGAAAACATAAATACACGATATGGCAACATGAAGCAAATGGTGGAAAGTCTAAACAGAGCAATATTACAGGCGTCCACTGAGTCTATTCCAAGAGGAGCGGGGAAAAATTACAAACTATACTGGACTGAAGAACTACAAATTTTGGAGGACAAAGTTGAAGATGCCAGGAAGACAGCAGAGAGAGAACAAACAACTGAAGCAAACATCTCTCTCAAAGCCATCTCAGCAAAATATACAAGAACAGTAAATCAAACAACAAGAGATTGTTGGAGGGAAAAAAACAGAAAACCTGAATTTTGACAAACTATGAAAACTAGTGAAAGCCATGAACAATGAAGGACCTAGAAACAAACAAATAACAATTAAACAAGGAAATGCCTTGCTTACAGGAAAAAAGGCTGCAAATGCACTAATGGAACACTATGCCAGTGCAAACTACATTGATATTACAACCGAACAGAAGAAAGCAGTCAAAGACACAGATACATCATAGTAATACAGAGACAGCAGCAGAATATATGATGGCAAATCTAACAATGGAAGAAATGGAACAGGCAATGAATACCCTAAAAAAGAAGAAATCACCAGGAAAGAATGGAATCACAGATGAAATGCTAATAGGACTAGGCACTAAGGCAAAATAGAAACTACTAACAGTCCTAAATTACAGCTGGAAGAGAGGGATAGTCCCACAGGCATGGAAGGAAACTATACTAATACCAATCCCAAAGAAAGGAAATAACCTGGAAGAACAAAATGGCTATTGACTTATCAGTCTACTTAGCTGTGTAGGAAAATTAATGAAACGCATTATCAATGGCAGGCTAACATGGCGTCTGAAAGAAAACCAACTCTTAAAACCACACCAAGAAAGGTTTAACAAAGTACAGATCCACTGAAGATCAAATAACCTATATAGCTCAGGAAATAGAGGATGCCTTCCAAGAGAAAAAGAACACACTAGCGATCTGGATAGATTTAGAAAAAGCATTTGATAATGTATGGAAGGAAGGACTAAAAGTAAAACTGCAAAAAATGCATGTTTGTGGGAAAATGTATAAATGGATCAGCCACTACCTTGAGAACAGAACTGCAAGGACAAAAGTACAAGGACAAACCAGCAAACTGATGCTGTTGGAGCAGAACAGCAGAATACAGCAAGCCTTATTAGCGTTAGAGGACTGGTCAAAATCATGGCTAGTGAAGATAAGTGAGGAGAAAACAACATGCACAGTGTTCTCCCTCTCAAATAAAACTCAGCAACCTAAGCTGGTATTGAATGGAAAAATATTGCGCCATGAAGAAAATTCAATCTATCTAGGAGTCACCTTTGATCGTCGCCTGACATGGAAGACACAGGCTGAGAAAAATCGAACAAGGAGCAAGGCAGAGAATGGCAATCATGAAAAAGCTTGCTGGTACAACGTGGGGAGCAGATGAGAAAGTTCTCAAGAAGTTATATACTGGACGGGTGAGGCCAGTACTGGAATATGGCATTGCAGCTTGGGCAATAGCAGCTAAGTCAAACTTTAACAAAATAAGTAGAGTCCAAAACCAAGGAATGCGAAACATAACTGGAAGCCTGAAGACAATGCCCATTAATGAACTAGAAAAGATCACTTGTTTACAACCAATGCAGGGTAGAAGAGATAGCAGAGCCCAGCAACAAGCAGAAAAATTCAGAAGATTGACAGACCACCTTATGTATAACAGGTTTAATGGTTTTGGAAAGGGAAGGCTGAAGTGTAGCAACTTTAAAACAAAAGATTAGGGCAGATCCCATACTTAACATATCAACAGTCAAACCCATTTATAATGCACAGAAGTCCCCAGCTTGGAGACAGCAGCAACTGCCTGAGATGATAGAAAACATTCCTGGTATTGAGAAAAAGAACACTCAGAATGACATCGAAAGAAGAAAAATAACTCAACTACATAAAAGAACATTACCCAAGCAGCAATTGGACCCAGATGGATTAGCCAAAAATTCAATAGAAAATGGAGGAGGAATTCTCCTAAATTTAAAACATGGAGTGAAAAAAACAGTCAGTGGCAACTGGAAAATTTTCAAGTAACTTCAAAGCGGAGGTAGAGGCTTTGAAAACTGCAGCAGAAATTCTATTGATGGAGGAAAATATAGAGAAGCAAATAGCTATCTTCACAGATGCAAAGTCAGCTGTCTCAATACTGAAGAGCAAAAACAGCACAAAACTAGCTGACCTAAGAGCAGAACTCCATGGTTTATGCCAGAAATCCTAAAAAGTTGTAATACATCCACATTGCAGTATACCTGGAAATTAAGAGGCTGACAGACTAGCAAAAGATGGTGGACGACTACCACAGCCTGACACAGACATAACCTATAATGAGGCAAAGAAGTTTATAAAAAGCACTTATAGAACTAAATGGGAATCAGAGCATTCAGGCCACCAGAAGGATGATGTATATTACAAACTCGACTGAAGAGAACAAGTAGCAATCTTCAGACTCCGCACAGGAGGCTGAAATACCACTTGTTCAATAAACTAAAGATAGGAGATACCGATGAATGTAATTGTGGAACTGGTAAAATGACAGCTAAACATTTGCTACAGGAGTGCCCAATATATGCAGAACAGAGAAAGATATTTTGGCCCACACCTGCTTCATTTGAGGACAAGCTCTATGGAGATATCAACAAGCTCAAGTTGACTGCAGCTTACTTTAACTAAATTCAGGCTGACATTTAAAGGTGCATGAAGAAGTATTTAAACTGCCACACTTCATACCACAGGTATGTCGGTTACAAAAGCGTCCTTGAGGCATGAAATGGATATTGCTTGGATAGCAAATCCATTACGTGGAAAGTCCGAATCGAAAGCTCACTGTGTGGATGTCATCTGCAGACTGCATTCATCTGGTTTCTGGAAGAACAGCCTATGGTGAACGGAAGGCCCAATATACGGAAGTGAGGCTAAGCAGCCATGTGCAGGACGTGATGATTCCTTGGGTGAGCCCAGTACCAGAGCGTTGTGTGTCGGCTCTGCAAGTATGGAAGCCTCTTTGGATAGCAGGGAATGTCCATGGTCTGCCCCTGCCTTCCCTTGAGGGCTGACCAGGATGTCTTTGGCTGTTCTATATGGGCCAGCTGGGATGGGGGAATAACACCACAACAGTGAGAGCCAAACGTCCTAAGAAACCCCCGGGAAGGTTAACCCGGTCAACAAATGCCTGAAGAAGTCAGATGTGTCGGCCTAACGGCACAAGAACGCATCTCTTCTGTAAACAGGCACAACGCATTCACGTCCGGAAAAAAAAAAACTTCAGATGAACGCAGCAGATGAAGAAACAGTAATGGGAAATGTCTCACAAATATTAAAGACCAAATGAAGACATAGTTGAATATTTTGAGGAACTTCAGAACACACCAGTCCCAATAGACCCATCAGATATCCAATCTGCAGAAGTGGAGCTGGATATCAACTGCTAGAAACCATCTAAAGAAGAAATGAGTAAAGCTATCAGGCTTCTTGATAGCAAAGCTACTGGTTCAGATGGTATCCCAGTAGAGGCTATTAAAGCCAACATAAACACCTTAACTGAATTACTGCACAAATTATGTAGCAGAGTCTGGGAATCTGAAGAAATACTAGCAGACTGAAAAGAGGGATGTATTATGAGACTGCTAAAGAAAAAGGACTTGCGGGGCGTTGCAATTCTAGAGGAATAATATTGTCAATATCAAGGTAAACATTCAGCAGGATCATTTTAGAGATAAAGTGATGTTACTGAAAAATAACTAAGGGATAAACAAAAACGCTTCTGACAAAATAGATCCTACAATAGCCAGATAATAAAAGAACAAATAATTGAAATGAACTTGCCACAACTGGATCTGTGTACTATGAAAAGGCCTTTGACAGCATTGATAGGAAATCCCACTGAAAATTAATGAGACCCATCAGATCTGACAAAAACTCATTAATGTAATAAGGGCATCATTTAAAAAGACAAATGATAACACCATCCCCTTTGGTAAAACATCCCTTCAAGAGCTGGAATAAAACATCTATTTAGGTGGTAATGCAGACAAAGATGGGGAAACAGAGATGTTAAAATAAGAATACAATAGGCAAGAGTATCTGTCCTATAACTGGGAAATACGTGAAAGTCAACAGAAATTACAACCTCATTAATGCAAACTAAATATATTTAATTATAATGTAAAATCAGTACTGCTAATTATAGACAGAGACCAATAGTATGGGGATGGCATGCAGCAAGATACAGGAAATAGTAATGATAGGTGAGCGTGGAATGAAGGGGAGCAGTAGATACATCATCATTTGCCTCGTAACAGAATAACTGGTGAAACAAGAAAGAAGAGAAGTTGGTGCAGATATCTTAAACAATAAGTGCACTATAGGAACAAGTAGCATACATGACTGACACCATTTGCACAGGAAAACTGAGCACCTATTTGTGAGTCCGAACCAACATTATTTCAGTCCTAATGTGAGTGTGAGTATGTCGGTCTGTTCTTAGTGTATTTTACCTAGGACATATTAAAGTTGAACAAAATGAGTTTTTGGTAAGATCTTAATAAATGATAAACGTTTAAAATTGTATATGCACGTCAAAAAGTGTTACGTTGTACTTGATACAGTTTGAAAATTCACACAAAGCATACATTATTTAATGAGTACTTACAACATTTACATACTTTATTTTTAAAAAATGACTAATTCCAACAATTCATTTGTAAGAAATTTGTGAATTCACTTAAAAATTAACATCAGTATAGACTAAAGAATAAATAATAAAGAACAATGCACAGCAATGTATATTTGAACTGCATAAAAAATATGTTTGCAGGTTTAATAAAAGCAGCTTTTTTCCAGCATTTTCAAAACTTACAAACAAATCCCATATCTACTCACTGGACCTCAATGACACACTGTGGTTAAACATGGCAGACTACGTACTATAGGGATGTCAATTGTTACTTTCACATATATTAGATGTGTAGAATCAAGAGATGGGGTGTTCAGTTCCTTTCTCTGTCCTTTCTACATGTTTTAAATGCTTCAACGAACATCTGGGCCAAATACTACAGGGGCTTGTATCAAAAGCACCATCTTCATAAACTAGCACACAAATCATTAACATATTATAACTCATTGAATTAAACCTATCTTCTACGAGTCATTGTCACAACAAAAATCTACATGTATAGACAGAATTAATGGAAATTGTGGTTGCAAGCTGAAACCAAGTGATGCACTGACTTCATCAGAGAAATAAAAAAAGATATCCATAATCACCAAAGTCAATGGTAGTTAACAGATTTCCAGCAGTTTCTGTATTGAGATATGGTTGTATATTCTGACCATATTTTGCTGTTGTTCGTCTATATCACTAATGCCCTCTAGCTATTTTTTTCCATTATGGTGTTCAGTATATTGTTATGTCATTGATGTAACCAAAATATATTGTCTTTCTTATTTCTTTCTGTAGCTCAGTTTTCAATTTTAATTTATGATCTCCATTTCATATCATCATCTGTCATTTGACCAAGGTGGACTGATGTGCATTCTGACCTTTCATTATTTACATGAATATCTGTTGGACTTCCCTTCCTTTTGGAGAAAATCATGTCTTGAGTCTGTTTAATTGTAATGTTCGCCTACCTCAGTCAACGCAAACACACAACATCCACAGCATAGTGAAATTAAGAAGCTGAAGGGCAGCAGGTTAAAGAAGCTGAAGGGCAGAAGGTTAAAGAGAGGAAGGTCTTGGATGGGTCAAGCGGAAGACATTCTTCAACAGGTGTGTTCACTGGAGGACTTAGAACCTGGCGAGGAGTGGGTACAAGTGCTAACAGATTTCTGTACGTCCTTTTCAGTTTGCATCCAACTAGACAGAAAATGCAGACAAGAAAATCCGGCTGCTATAGAGGCGGAAGTACAAGCGTTGATTTTCGAGAATTCTTTAGACGGTGATGCTGTCATTTACACAGATGGGTCGGTCGTCCAACATGTGAGAAGCTCATGGGCCTTTACGACGTGGACTGGAGGGAGAATTGTGAAGGAGGACTCTGGTGCTTTATTTTTGAGACCACAAGTAGCCTGACCATGGAAGTCATGAGTAAAGCAATAACATGGCTCGAGACACAGACATGTTTCCTTAGCGACTCAATAAGCATGCTCAAGAGGATAGAGACGGGGTGAATCCGAAGAGAGTGGTTGCTGTCTCTGGAGCGGTCTCGGCTGGCAAAGATTAGTTTCATCTTCAAGCCAGGGCATGCGGGAGTACAAGGAAATGAGCGGGCTGACAAGCTCGCAGGTATGGCTAATGTGGAGGGCGGACATGCCATGGAACAGGCTGACCTTCTGAATGCACTACGAGAAGTAAGACTTTTGCGAGAACCAAGTGATGACTGCGAATCTACAACCATGATCAGACTGTGAGAACAGCAAATTAAAAGAGGTGTGGCCAAACAAGAACACTACACAGGAAACCAAAGAAGATTGATAAACCAGCACAGAACTGGTGTCGTTAGCCGCTACACGCTGCGGGATTTGCTGAGGAGGGGACCCAAGCACTTATGGACTGAATGGTTCGATGTGCAATGAGGATGATCTGTCGACTAACTAACTAACTAATTGTAATGTTCAGAAAGTATTGTTGGTTTTTAATGTTCACCCTGTCCAGCAGTAGGGATTTCTGTTTATTAAACCAGGCTCCCAGGCTGACCCCACTTCAAGCGGGTACCGTACCACAATCTCCTGAGATGTTCAGGTGGCCACATATTGACCACACTGCTAATTGAGTAATATCATTGTCTAGGTCCGTGAATGTGATTCACAATTCACTGTCATAACATGTTCAGGGATTGAATCAAGCGGCAGGTGATTTGGAAGCAGACCAGTTTGCGTTATTTTGTTGGTATGAGGTGTTGGTTGTTTAGAAAACTTGACATTTGTTGGTATGAGGTGTTGGTTGTTTAGAAAACTTGACATTTGTTGGTATGAGGTGTCGGTTGTTTAGAAAACTTGACAAACTACTAAACGTAAACATTGCTTAGTAAATGACAAACAGGCAAAAAGTGCATGGGTTGGTTGCAGCAACAGCCGAGATAGGACTAGCAACAGATACCTAGTACATCTCATGGTGTCAACAGGTGGGCTTTATTCACTGTTGACTTGTTATCTTCAGTAGATTTGGCAGCACTGTGGGCCCAAAGCCATTAAGACTGTTGCACTTGAGATTATTAATGTGTTCTTCCTCCACTGTTTAAACCTGGCAAATCTTTATTTGTGTACAATTTAAAAAGGCCTGTCTGACCTCTCGTTTCATGGGTATCTTGGATAATCGTTCATTATTATTTTATACTTGCCAGTTCATTCCAATATGTTTGTAATAAGCTGAATATCTGTGGTTTTAAATTCATATCTTTTAGATTTTTAATAATTAGAAAATGACAGTTTTAAGAAATTATAAACATAGTGTACACAAATTCAATCCATGAATCAGACAATTGTGATAAAATGTGCCACTGAAAAGACACTATGTAATTGTATGATAATTTAAAGCACACACATATCCATCCATCCATCATGTGCCATGCCGGAAAGCGTGGGCGGTCATGACTCGCCATTTCACTCGATCACAAGTTGTGGATCAGCTCAGACCATGCCATGTGGCCAAGCCATCCAGGTCAAATAATGACATTACTTGCTCTGTTTGTGTGCTTGCATTACAGCATCCATACCATTGTTGGTGCATGTGCTACGATTCCAAATTCCTGGCCATCCGCTCCACATGTGCTTTGTTGTGCTATAAAATCATTTTGTGAGCATGAAATCTACACATCTTTTCTAAAAAGAAACTTTGGGGATCTTAATGATCAAAATAATAGATTGTGTGAAGAGAAAATGTTGGTCCTGCTCACTTATGGTAATCTAGAATAAATTCCATCATAGAGATGATGATGATCATGAGAAATAATACAACATCCCAAAGGTAAAGGATCCCGTATCCTTGAGATTGCAACATATTCAAATATGGTATTGGCGGCATATTTTCATCACCAAACAGCACTTGATGGACCATGCGATCAGTATCATGTTGGTCACCTTACACCCAAGCAAATGTTCTGGTTCTCACTTTAAGAGGTTGGGTTAGCCAAGAAGCGCTGTGGCCACACACAAAAATTCGATGCCAAAATGATATGAACCCTAGAGGGCCAGTCTGGTAGGTGAATTCGCTACAATGCTACCGCAGATCCAATCAACAGAATTTTCCATGCATCATATACAAATGAACCTTCCACAAAAATGAACATGTGACAGTAAATAACATATACATATGCAGACAATCTACCTGCTAATAAAGAATGTGTTAACGTGATAAAACTATTACCTCTTGGTGCCCCTAGCATGGGCAGGAGATATATTCACTTCTTTGGGTGCTTGTTCTGTGCTCCTACTTGTATCTGTCAATGGGTTATTTCTACTTGCTGGTGCCTGAGAGTTTATGTCACATGGCGTAGAAGTGTTTGTGTGCCTGTCTCCTGTATCCACATGTTTGGCAGAGTTTTTACTGGAAGATGCAACGTTGTTACCTACAGCTGTTGTATCAGCACAAGCACCGACAGTCTTTGCACAGTCTGAAGGTGACTGAGTGGAAGATTTGGAGGCTATGTCAGTTCTACATCCCACACCAGCTATTGAACTTTGGTTTCCAGCAACCTGGCAATCAGTGTTGATACATTCCTCAAGACTTGCAGATGTTGTACAAGATGGCATAGCAGCCCCACTGCCGATAGTCACAGCAATGGGGGCACAGGAGCCAGTGTCATGTGACAGATCACTAGATGCAGTGCTGCATAGGTCAGAGACATCAGAACTCAGCAAGGGTTCACATGATGGTATGATCATAGTAGTTGTTTCTGACTGGTTGTCCACCCCACCTGCTGCCACATTTGAGGGGTGGTGTGATGCCGTGTTACCACCTCCACTTGTTGCTGGTGTGGTTGCATCTACAGATGCTGCAGGTGTTGTTGACAATGCAGTTCTTTCACCTGGTGGGGAGCTCAGAGAGCTGGGCAGGTTATCTGCAGTTGACCGTGATGGAAAATGCTTGGAGTCCATCCTTTTTCCCTGACTGTTTTGTGATTGGCTGTGACAGTTCCCCACACCAGTTCTGCCTGCATCTTAAAAAAAAAAGAAATAGGATGTTAATAGCTCCACAATTACCAAAATAATAAAAGAGGGCTGTTTACGCCTGTCACCTGTCTCACCAAGGTTGAGACACAAAAGGCTAGCAAATTATATTGTTTACTTGCTATGTGATATCAATACCTGTGGTCAATCCAGACAGCTAAAACACAAATATTAAAATTACTTATGCATGAGTTCATGTGTTACTATTTACCATCAGTTAACTATTTTTGAACTAGGTTGTTAGCATAAATATGGATCTGCGAATCAAATCATCATTATTAGCCCATTTGTAATGACAGATAAATAATGAAAATATATATTGAAACTTTAATAACACCATATAAATACCATATGTGGGCATTTAGTTAACAATAGTCTCATTCTCATATTGTCACCGGCAGGGAAAAGAAAATGGGGAAGACCAAGAGAGACCCTGCGTAGAACCATTATCAGAGAATAGCTCATTCAACGGCCAAGTGAACATCCAGGATCTACAACAGGTGGCAGCGAACCGCCAGACATGGAGAGCCATGACTTCTGACCTATGCGCCGCCTTGGGCTCAAGAGGAAAGACTAACTAACTAATCTCATTTTCAGACTACCCATTCACTTTACTAATGCAATTTTTTTCCAGAGACCCCCCCCCCCCCCCCCTCCCGGGGGTGGTTCACTGCAGCTATGGAGATCATGCTCTGAGAGAGGCTTTTGGCAGGCCACTCTGTGAGAGGCTTTTGGCAGGCCACTCTGTGGTGCAATGAAGCTTTGAACCCCTTTAACCATATAGCAATAAATGTGTTTTGTTGTGCACAAAATGCTTTTTATGTGTTATTAAAGTAAATAAGCAGTATTAAAGCATTCTTATTAAGCGGTATGAATATATGGGAATTAAAGCTTCTAGCACATACATTCAGAGACCATTGTGTGCATTGTGGAAAATACGTGACCGTTTCCTTGTCATGGATCTAGCCTCTTGTTCATTCTCTTGCTAAATGACACCAAAGTATGGTTTCTCATTTACATATACAAGGGGAAGTAAATAACCAAGTCACAAATGGCTGTAGAAAAATAACTAAATATGATAACAACTTGAAACCAGTTTATTTTTATATATATATTGTCCCTTTATTTCTCAACATAATTTCCACCAACATTGATGCACTTATCCCATCGTTTTATCAGTCCTCCCAAACTGGCTGCATAGACCTGCGTGCTCTGTTTTCCAAACCACGTTTTCATTTTACATTCAACTTTGGCGTCATTCGCGAAATGTCTCCCACCAAGGTGTGTTTTCAGTGGACCAAAAAGGTGAAAATCGCTAGGGGCTAAGTCGGGGCTGTAAGGTGGATGTCCCAGAACTTGCCGCCTTGGTTGGTTAATTTTCTCCTGAGTTAATCGAGCCGTATGCAGTCTGGCATTGTCATGAAGAAGTAACACTCCTCTAGTCAGCAATCCTGGACGTTTTCTTCGAATTGCATCATGAAGCATCGATAGAACTTCACAGTATGATTCAGAATTCACATTGTCACCTTTCTTCTTGAAATTGGTTAAAAGCACTCCTTGACAATTCCAGAACACTGTCACTCAACAGGATAACCAGATCGGATTTCATCAACAAATTTAGAGCGACCTTGAGAAAAATTTTTTACCCAGCTATGCACCGCTTTATGGGACAAACATTTGTCAGCATAAACAGGACGCATTTCCTTATGAATATCCTTTGCAGGCAGTCCTTCTGGCCACAAAAAACGCACAACAGCACGTTGCTCTTTGATTGTACAGTCGCCATTTTGTTTATGCGCTGCGCATGAGACACCTAGCGCCACTTGACGAACGGAAGTTTGATGTTGCTGTCACCTAATGACACCTGTAGAAAACACCAACCACATTTACCTGCCATCCCACAGAACTGTGTGACTTACTTATTGACTCGCCCGCTTACCATCCTTAGAAAGTTATGATTACATTATTAACGCTGTGGTGGTGAAGAGACAGAGGCAGAGTTATCTGATTGAAACTGGTGATTGAAACTCAGAAACATACCATCAATAGCAGAATGGCTAATGATTTAGAACAGTTGAAACTGTTGCTCTCCTACAAGATTGTTTGTAAATTAGTTGCTGTTTGCTGAGTCTGCAGCAAGACATCAAGGCAGGTACAAACACAACAACAAAACAGGAAAACAAATTTTGGAAGTTAGTTTTATGTCCCTTACAGGACACTGCAACCAACCCCAACATTTATTGATTGTGATATTTTAGGTGATTTTATATTGAGTGTACAACATCAGAAACTTTGGGAAATCATGAGGAATATGGGCTTTCCACCACATGTAATACAACTCATAAGAATGCTCTATCTAGACCAACAAGCAGCGGTTAGAATAGATGATGAGACATCAGACTGGTTTGACATCAAGCAAGGAGTCCGTTAGGGATGTGTGCTGTCCCCCTATTTGTTTAACCTGTACGCCGAAAATATAATGAGAAATGTACGAGAGGATATAAACAGGGAGCTATATGATGCCCTAAATATCGGTGGTCATGACATACCAGAGACTGGTATAGAAAACCTAATAGCCTCAACCCAAATGAATAGTGAAAATCACAACTAATATCTTAACATAGCAAAAACAAAGATAATGCATACAGATAAAACCACTATGGGGAAAGAAATATATGTTAATGAGGAAAAATTGGAGGCGGTGGACAATTTTGAATATCTTGGGTCACTGATTATCAACAATGGTGACACAATGAAGGAAATTAAACGACGACTAGCAATTGCTCTTCAAAGACTAAAACAACTGAATAAATTATGGAATGGGACAGACAGAACTACAAACATAAGATTTTCAATGGCATGCATCTTTCCCATTGCAACATATGCCTGTGAGACCTGGACACTTACTAAACAAGCTGAACAATGCATAAATGCCTTTGAATATAAATGTTATAGACGAGTTCTAAGAATATCTTTGGTAAAGAACAGAACAAATGCATCCATACTTCAAGAACTCAATATTGAAGAAGGTTGGCTATTAAAGTCGATAAAACAAAGAAAACAAATATTTTGGTCACCTGAAACATCATGAAAGTTTGGAGAGAACAGTAATGGAGGGGCATATGCCCGGGAAGAGAGGAAGGCTAAAGTGAAGATGGGTGCAGGATGTGGCGGATGATCTCCAGATGGGTGTATCGGACGCGGGACACCTTGCTTATGATCGAGAGGTTTTCCGGAAGGTTGTTATGGGAGCGAGGTTCTGCAAAGGACATGCTACTGAATGAATGAATGAATTTGCATTCTGAACGACCAACGCTCATACTACTGTGAAAATCAATGCCAGGCGGTCTGCTCCCGAACTGCCTTCGGCTAATTTCAAACCTAGTAGGTGTGATTGTCAAACCTAGTAGGTGTGATTGTCAAACGTAGTAGGTGTGATTGTCAAACCTAGTAGGTGTGATTGTCAAACCTAGTATGTGTGATTGTCAAACCTAGTATGTGTGATTGTCAAACTGTTCATTGCACCTAAGCCATAGACACTGATCCCCTTTAATATACAACGACAAACGTAATGCATTCAAAGAGCAGACAACAAATCTTACCAGACGTGTTGGTATTTCCTTGTGTTTGATTTCTATGGGCTGCAATTGAGATAACAGATTCAGTAAAGCTCATAAATATGCTTCCACGTGAAAATAATGTGTGAAAACAGGAATAGCATCATCAATCTTCCAAGTAATATACATAAGGAACTGCTACCATCTAGTTTGATATGAATAAATCACTAAAAAGTTGGCAATGGACAAACTAGCTCACACTTGCTAGTCTCCCTTGTGCTGATATGTGTAAATACTGTATGGTGTTTCCCATCACTTTATTACCAGTGAACAATGGCTGTTTAGGAAGATTATACTAGCATTGTTGCCAAGAATAATGTCCTGTTAGGTCACTGAGTTGAAAGACTGGCCTGTAATTTTCTGACAATGTCATTCCTTCATGCTAGATTTGTAACACACTTATACATGTATTTGTGTAAGTATAGCGTGTGTTGTCTCCCCTTGACGTTCATGTCCCCTTGGATGTGTGACCTCTGTTAAATTCACACAGTGCTGATGTACAATTGTTCATAATAACTACACAAAGTGATGACTTAATTCAAAGTGAACATTTATCAAAGCCAAAGCACAATTCCCAGACAGATAAAACAACAGACATACAGAGCTGTGTCTGCAGTTGACAAATGTATGTTTCATTGGTATGAACTTATGTACAAGCACTTAAGCTACAACAAATTCTAATGATATAGCTAACAGATTTAGGTCAATACTAAAAATATCAAAAGCATATGCTAAAAGTGAAAACATGTAATACAAATATGCTAAGAATATACATTAACATGTAAGTACACGACCCCTTTTCATGCCATGAGACATAATATATGGTGCGAGCCCCACATTTTCAAGCCAACTGGCACCCAATTGTGGTATGGTCAATATTATACCTGCTGCCGTTACTTCCCAGAAATTATCCTAGTACCCATTTAAGGTTGGGGTGACTGGAAGCTCAGGCCAATGAAAACAATCTTCACCTCAAAGGAAATACAAACAAATAACCACCAGGTCATTAGGCCAGCATGAAAGCCACTGTGCTACCATGGCTCCATTTCCATGTGTTATAAGCCCACGCTACCCCCCAACCACACTTAACTCTGGCATCATATCTTCCTTTATTTCTGCTTGTATTCGTTCAGCTGTTTCAATCACTGATTACTTATATGGTCTACTGTAATAGTAACAGGTCAGGAGATTGTGTCCATGCTACAGCGGCATACTGTAGTCTCATGATGAAATAGCTGTCTGGAGGTCAATATTATCTCAGGCTTCTCCCAGGAAATATTTCAGTAGCTGTACTGTGATGATCCTGGAGACTGTCAGCCATAAAAATGCAACCTTGATTGGATTTGAACAGGACCAATCATCCTGTGAGTGGACTAACCAATACACCCCTATATATATATATATATATATATATATATATATATATATATATATATATATAGATAGAATTGAGCAGTGATGACACTAGCAGTTATTGTTATTTACAAGCTGGTTGCAGATAAAACCTCTACCTGCCAAAACAAATGTGTAGACTAGTTCACAAGTCATGATACTTACCTTGTCTATAGCAAACTGAACACAGACCCAAAGTCTTTGAAGATCTGAAACAGAAATGAATATGTGTAAAACACACACAAAAGGCAAATAAATAAATCACTGCAATTTTTATGTGTATCCAAGCCTGCTATTAAAATCATCCCCTCAATCTGAAAAAATAAAACATGCATCATATTATGTGAATAACACAGATCTATCATTGATTACACAGGTGCTAATATTTTCAGTATCAAACATTTCTGCACTACAAAACAGTACTTTAGAATTCCTTCTCTTTTCCAAATTCAAGAATACCTGTCTACTAGTTAGTTTACATTAAGAAACATGATAACAGCAAAAACTTCTTGTAAATAAATATTGCCAAATTCAAAAATCTATCAGCATTTGTATAAAAGTCACATCATAATGGCACAATCTGTTGTATTAGCAAATTAAGCACTGCAGATATATTTAACTAAAAGACAGCTGATCAACTACAAGGAAGAAAATGCAGCTATTATCTTCACGATAACCAGATCTGCTAACTGTCACAAGAGTCAATCTCTTATGAGAATGTGGCACTCAAGCTTTCTCATTTCTGGGTGGGTGGGTGGGACTTTTTAAGTGTTAGTAAGCACTCAAATAAAAACAATAAAATCTTCAGCAAAACATGTAAACATTCAGTTTTGCTATAATAGTTACATAACTGTTGTAATTACTGTGGTACACAGATTTTTTCCCTGCCCCATTTGCAGTCCCTACCTGCTTGTTCATGTCCATATACCTTGTAACGGACAACAAGACTACATTTATTTTTACCGTTTTCCGAGGGCTACACTGTCAGGAGTGGATGAGAATATTTATTGTCTCTGGCAGAGTGTTCTCCATTATGGTATTTTGGTGGTGCGTCTTGTATGTGAAAGACATTCAGTCTTCTCAATGTCCCCCGCCACCATTTCTGCGATCAGGTATCTTTTCTAATATAATGAATAGCAATGTGCTCTTTTTATCACTTCTTGTATGTTGTTAAATCCTATTGCAACGTTTTGTTCTTACCATGTATGTTGTTAAACCCTATTGCAACGTTTTGTTCTCTACCATGTATGTTGTTAAACCCTATTGCAATGTTTTGTTCTCTACCATGTATGTTGTTAAACCCTATTGCAATGTTTTGTTCTCTATCATACGACTTGACGATTTAGGAAATTGGTATTTACTTGGTGCATCCTGGTAGGCAAGCAATACATTTGCAGCATGTTAATGAGCTCTCCAAGTAGTAGGTGCAAGACTTGGGTGTTGATTGCCTACCATCATTTCTGAGGATAGCTGTGTCTCTTGCAGTCCCGTAGCACGCAGTCAGTCATCACAGTGGAACCTTGGTAGATCATCTGACTGTTAGCCAGTGTCTGCTCAGGATGCCCAGAATGGAGATGAAGTCAGGTTTTGGTCAGTATAAACACCAATCCTGGCATGTCAGTGCTTCTATAAGGTCAATAAGATCTTTGTCATTTTAGATTGTCTTTCTTTATGAAACATCTGGATTAGCAGAGGAATGTTCTATTCTATACAATGCAGTTTCTTTAGAGGTTTATTATGTCCTTCATTTGGTGTTGCTAGTCTTTACAATTTGTCAAATTCCTGTAGTATTGTCTGTCTAGTATCATTATGATTTTCTGTACCTTGTCTAAGAGTGTAAGACTGTGGTGCTTTTCTTTCTCCATTCACACATGTATCATCTTGTATTTCAGTAGTTTATTTTCTTTATTCTAGGTCCCTCACTTTAATTCTGCACGTGACTGACACTTCTGCAACACACGTTTAGCTGTCATTTTACCAGTTCCATTCATCAGTATCTTCTATCTTTAATTCATTAAACATGTAGTATCTCAGCCTGTTGTATCTTGTGCAAAGTCTGAAGATTGTTAATTGTTGTGTTTAGTACAGTTTGTAATAAGCATAACCTTTATGGATGCTCTGATCCTACATGGTCCTATAACTGCTTCTTATAAATCTCTTGACCTCATCATAGGTATGTCTATAACAGGTTGAGGTAGTCCTTGCTTTGCCAATCCGTCAGCTTCTTGATTTCCCATATGTTGTAATGTGAGAGGATCTGCTCTATGACAGCCCTTTTGGATTTTTGACATTGTCCATGGAGTGCTGCTCTTAGGTCTGCTAGTTCTACACTGTTTCCGCTCTTCAGTATTGAAACAACTGACTTTGTATCTGTATAGAGAGCTATTTGTTCTCTTTATTTGTCTCTTTAAATAGCAGTTCTCAAAGCCTTTACCTTTGCTCTGAAGTAAGCTGAGAATTTTAAAGTCGCTACTGACTATATTTTCTTTGCTCCAGCTTTTAGATTGATATACAATAAATTATGTACCTTATTTTAAATGCTGTGTGCCATTTTCTATTAATTTCCTTTTTTTTTTTTCAAATAATTTTCTTGGGAATTATAACAGCTCAGTATATTCCACTTTATGACATCAAACTTAAAATGTCACAAAACTCAATCTAATTATGATTTCATGAAATTCTATTTTGTAATGGCTCAGCATGCACATTTCTTATTTAAAAACACTTTGAAGTAGTGACATTACATCCTGTAATGAATCAGTATTCTACTGATATTGACATCATAACCAGCTACAAAAAATAGCTAAAATACACTGATTATTAAATGATTAAATTGCAATGTTTTCTTATAATGTAAGATACATAAGAGACTATGTTAAAGACTGTATATAACCTCTTGTGCCTTGCTGATGAGATGCTGATGTATCAAACTGCTGAAGACACTCAGCTATCAGGCGGCACTGGAGGCCATTGCATCTACTACTCCTGGCGTTGTCAACTCCATCAACAAGCTCAGCAGTTCATAATAGAAAAGTGGTCACAAATCACTTAACACCCCCCCCACTACAAACCAACTTCCTACCCAGATAGTAACAAAACCTGGATATAGGGCTGATATAAATTAAGTCCCCTTATACATGCCTTCAAGCATACCGGGTTAATGGTGCTAGCCTCATACTGTTATAGACCAGTGGTTCTCAACATTTTTTCGCCCATGCACCCCGACACCATATGTTCAGAATGTCATTCCCCCCTCCCCTTTCATATGGCCTCTTTATAAATTCCCCCCTGCCCCTACACAGTATGCATAAACATGAAAGCTAAATTAAATAACACACACTTGAATAAGTCTAGACGTCTACATAAAACATGATTTGCGAGTCTACTTACACTATAAACCAAATTTCAGAAGGGTGAGAAGTACAGAACCGTAAAGTATGGATGGAAAAACAATATCAGGTAATCAGTTCTTGTATTAACACTACCTTGAAATAGTCTTAATCCCCCCTCCCCAGAAAACCTCAAATTCCCCCCCCCCGTAAAGAATTCCCCACCAGCTAAGAACCACTATTATAGACCAATATGCACTGAATGAGTGATGTCAATGTTACACTGCCCGCTTACAGACCAATATGCACTGAATGAGTGATGCCAATGTTACACTGCCCGCTTTTACTTCACAGAATGTTTCCTGATACCAATTTTAAGCTGGGTCAAGCCAGGAGCGCAGGTCCATTTTTAAAAAATCCATACCAACAGGGATTCGAAAACATGACCACCAGGCAAGCGAGGACTGATTGACCCAATATCATGAAAACAAAACATGGCTGCCACAGAAATGTCAAACTGCAAGTGGTAAAGTCAGAAACATGAGTCAAGAAAACCTTGTACTTTTTATTACAGGAGTTTATGATGCTAGGCTCTATCAATGAAAATTATCAATGAGAACATGCAATAAACTGCAAATGAAAGGATATATTCTATCATAATAAAACCTCAAGAATCAAATGAAAAGAAAATCACATGACAGGACGAACTAAATTGTTGCATTAGATACTGTCGAAAGAACCCACTTTTTATACAATGCTAATTGACACGTTCTAACAACAGATGGGTTTGGGGAAGGAGGGGATTTAGGGAGTTGGAGAAGACGAGACCCTGAAGTAAAACCAGTCTCTAGTACAAAACGCAATCATAAATATAAGCCATATACAAAGATAGGCAAGCTGCTGGAGAAGTTAATTGCCAGAAAATATCAAGCCAGCTGGAGAGGCAAGGTGTTTTCCCACCTACCCTGGGAGGATACCGCCCAAAAAGAGAAACCTGGACCAATGCAGCAGTTTTTTCCCATGTCTATGAAGGTTTCCACTCAGGCATTGAAAGATATGCTGCGATTGATCTTGAGGACGCGTACAACAGAGTACCAGTGGATTTCTTAATGCTTCAGTTTCTTGAACTCAAGATAAGTCCTTTCCTCCATAGCTGGATCACTGCTGCCCTCTTCCAACAGAAAGTAGTCTTTTGATGTGGCAGTTGGACTTCAGAACCAACAACAATATATCCTGGCCTACAGGGATCACCATTATCTCCTGTGCTGTTCAACGCCTTCACAGTCAGAATCACCAGCGAGCAAATCATAGGACTGGGGAGGACATTGTCGTATGCAGATGAGTGTATCGTCAGGGCAAGGACAGAGATCAGGTTGCCGTGGAACTAAAAACAGAACTCAATCGCATAAACACTTGGTGTGTTGAAGCTGGGGCAACGGTCAACCTAACAAAGGCAACAGTGACATGGTTCTCTTTGAATAACCATATTGTCAACACCCCAACGCCAACTGTAAATTTGGGTTCAGAGACGGTGGAAAGAACGCATGCAATGAATTTCCTGGGGATACGATTCGATCGAAGCCTAGCTTATACTGAGCACGTAGACCAAGTGATAACAAAGGCCAAGTGGGGTTTGGCTGCGATGCGGGTGATGGCGGCGGCAAACTGTGAGCAGTGCCATCTATGTCTTCTTTACGAGGGGCTGGTCCTTTCTGTTCTGCATTACGCGATGGCGATTATGACTCTCAGCCATAAGCAGAAAGAAAGGATGGAAAGGATACAGCACGAAGCCATGCGCATCATTCTTGGATGTACAAGAGATACAACATGCAGGGCAATGCACTACCTTCTTGATTTTCCAACCATGAGGGACAGAATACAAATTTGCCAAGCATGTGCCTATCTCAGAGTCAATGCAAACACACAACATCCACTGCATAGTGAAATTAAGAATGTAAAGGGCAGCAGGTTTAAAAGAGGAAAGTCATGGATGGGTCAAGCTGAAGACATTCTTCAACAGGTGTGTTCACTTGAGGACTTAGAACCTGGCGAGGAGTGGGTACAAGTGCCAGCAGATTTCTGAACATCCTTTTCAGTGTGCATCCAACTAGACAAGAAATGCAGACAATAAAATGCAGCTGCTGTGGAGGCGGAAGTACAGGCTCTGATCTTTGAGAATTCTTTAGAGGATGATGCTGTCATTTACACGGATGGGTCGGTCGTCCAATGAGTGAGAAGTTCATGGGCCTTTATGGCTCAGGCCGGAGGGAAAACTGAGAAGGATGAGTCTGGTGCTTTTGCTGTGACCGCATGCAGCCTGACTATAGAAGTCATGGCAGTAAGTAAAGCAATAACATGGCTCGAGACACAGACATTCAATCGGGCTTGTGTCCTTGGTGACTCAATGAGTATGCTCAGGAGGATAGAGATGAAATGGGTCCGAAGAGAGTGGGGCGGTCTTGACTGGCAAAGATTAGTTTCATCTTCGTGCCAGGGCAAGCGGGCGTACAAGATAATGAGTAGGCTGACAGGCTTGCATGTAGAGCTACTGTTGAAGGCGGACGAGCCATGGACCAGGCAGACATTTGAATGCTCTACGAGAAGTAAGTCGTTTACGAGAACCAAGCGATGACTGGGAATCTACAACCATGGTCAGGCTGCGAGAACAGCAAGTTAAAAGAGGTGTGGCCAAACAAGAACAGTACACAGGAAGCCAAAGAAGAGTAATAAACCAACACAGAACTGGTGACGTCAGTCGTTACATGCTGCAGGATTTGATGACCCGGGCACTTATGGACCGAATGGTTCAATGTGCAATGAGGATGATCTGTCGACTAACTAACCAACATACAAAGATGCTGTATGTAAATTAATCACTAAAAGAGTGGCCCACAAAAGATACAAATGCAGCATTATAACTTTAAAATTAAAGAAATGTTCATTTTAACACTATTCAAATGAGTAATATACAACCCTTTAGACAAAGGCTTTGATCATATGAAAAATGTCATTTCTAATAATTGTGAACATTATACTTTGCTGATGCTAACAATCTGAGCGAGTATGTGTTTTTGGAGATAAAAACACAGATATAAGATTACATAACTATACTGTAGACAAAATAACTGTGAAGTAAGCAACAGATTAGATTCCAATGGTAATGCACCCTTGGGACTCAGTATACTATTGGTCAAACTGTATATCAATAGAGTCAGCCTGACAAGCAAATATGTTACTCCCATACTATAATAATGAGAGTGATTACTTATTTCTAATACTATAATAAAGAGCTATCACATAATTATTTATTTACTACCGCCATGCAGATAGGCGTGGGTGACAACTCGAAAGGATATGAAAATATAACAAGAAACGGTTGAATCGGAGGAAAAGATTGAGAAATTATAGTTGATAATACCAATATAATAAAGCAGGGTCAATAACATAGTGAGTACATCTCCAGTTCAGAAAGCAATGGAAAACTACTGAATGTAAACTTGCCAAGAAATCACAACAGCAAAAAATGCTGGTGTTGACTGCAACGTCCTGTAGAGGATATGCAACTAACTTAACGTCCCCAAGGATTAGAAAACATCCATTTTCATCACACAACACAAGAAGCCAAGATGTGTTGATTGTGAAGATTACAGAACTATTAGCTAATGAGCTATATAACTAAGATACTCCTCAATAGTCTGCTCTGTGATGAAGGGATTATGAATGCAATTAGAAAGAAGAAAAATAACCCTAAACTACATAAAAGAACATTACCCATGCAACAATTGGACCCATGCATATACAGATGGATCAGCCAAAAATTCAATAGAAAATGGAGGAGGAATTCTTCTAAATTTAGAACATGGAGTGAAAAAAACAGTCAGTGGCAACTGGAAAATTTTCAAGTAACTTCAAAGCAGAGGTAGAAGCTTTGAAAACTGCAGCAGAAATGCTCTTGATGGAGGAAAATAAAGAGAAGCAAATAGCTATCTTCACAGATGCAAAGTCTGCTGTCTCAATACTGAAGAGCAAAAACAGCACAGAACTAGCTGACCTAAGAGCAGTACTTGATGGTCTATGCCAGAAATCCAAAAAAGTTGTAATACAGTGGATCCCATCACATTGCAGTATACCTGGAAATGAAGAGGCTGACAGACTAGCAAAAGAGGGTGGACAACTACCACAGCCTGACATAGACATAACCTATAATGAGGCAAAGAGGTTCATAAAATGCACTTATAGAACCAAATGGGAATCGGAGCATCCAGGCCACCAGAAGGACGCATATTACAAACTCGAACGAAGAGAACAAGTAGCAATCTTCAGACTCCGCACAGGACATAACAGGCTGAAATACCACTTGTTCAATAAACTAAAGATAGGAGATACCGATGAATGCAATTGTGAAACTGATAAAATGACAGCTAAACATTTGCTGCAGGAGTGCCCAATATATGCAGAACAGAGAAAGATATTTTGGCAAACACCTGCTTCATTTGAGGACAAGCTCTATGGAGATATCAACAAGCTCAAGTTGACTGCAGCTTACTTTAACTACATTCAGGTTGACATTTAAAGGTGCATGAAGAAGTATTTAGACTGCCGCACTCCATACCACAGGTATGTTGGTTACACAAGTGTCGCAGAGGCATGAAATGGAATATTGCTTGGATAGCAAATCCATTACGTGGAAAGTCTGAACCAAAAGCTCATTGTGTGGGCTTCATAAAAGGTGTAAAAAGTGTCTTAGTGGCACGAAATGGAATATTGCTTGGATAGCAAATCCATTACGTTGAAAGTCCGAGTCAAAAGCTCACTGTGTGGATGTCATCTGCAGACTGCATTCTTTTGGTGTCCGGAAGAACAGCTTATGGTGAACAGAAGGCCCAATATACGAAAGTGAGGCTAAGCAGCCATGTGCAGGACGTGATGATTCCTTGGGTGAGCCCAGTACCAGAGCGCTGTGTGTCGGCTCTGCAAGTATGGAAGCCTCCTTGGATGGCAGGGAATGCCCATGGTCTGCCCCTGCCTTCCCTTGAGGGCTGACCAGGATGTCTTTGGTTGTTCTATATGGGCCAGCTGGGATGGGGGATAACACCACAACAGTGAGAGTAAAACATCCTAAGAAACCCCCGGGAAGGTTAACCCGGTCAACAAATGCCTGAAGAAGTCGGATGTGTCGGCCTAACGGCGCAAGAACGCAGCTCTGCTGTAAACAGGCACAACGCAATCACGTCCGGAAAAAAAACTCCGGATGAATGCAGAAGAAGAAGAATGCAATTATACCACTCTCAATGAACAAGCAATTAGAAAGTCGAATAGAGGCCCTGGAGATGTGGATATACAGAAGAATATGTTGTTAGTTCTAACTTCACAGCAATGGTCGCCCCATTATGCTTCGTTTATATGCCAGTGAATATCACACAAAATGCTCCTCACTGTGCCATGTGAAAAGTGGAACAGACAGAAGCCATGACAAACCAACAGCCCGCACGGGCATACTATGCATAATACCGTAGCCAGAATGCCAACACAAAAGTGCCACAAAAAATACAGTTCATCATCGTCAATGGAAGTGGAATATGTTGTATTTCATTAAACAAACAAAAAAATCAAATGCAGAGGTTCTGGAGAGATTGGGAATGAAAAGAGAGTTGATGTAAGAAATAAAAAAGAAGCAAGTTAAATATTTTGGCCACGTTAAAAGACACAACATTCTTAAAAAACCATACTGGAGGGTAAGGTTGAAGGCAAGCCAGGTAGACAATGATACAAGTGGGAAGATAACATCAAGAGATGGACAAACAGCAATCTGACAGAATGTACAGAGAGACAGTGTTGGAGATTCATTGCAGCCAACCTTCATTGTGGAGGCGGCACCGGATTGATTGGTCACAGCTTGAGATCTCACACTACTGTAAGAGTCTTGGATCCTGTGTTCTGGTCCCAACAATGCCATGGGGCCAAACCATTCAGGTATTTATCTCTTAGTCTTCTCTTTGCTCCTTCCCCAACATGTTTGTCAGTTGCCACTAAGTGTTCAAGTTTATTTCTTCTCATAACAGGTCTACATCTATTTCTCTGATCAATTTACAGTTTTCTTTCATTTTTTTGAAGGACTGCCTCATTTTTTTTTTTTTTGGTATGCCTATCCATAGTATTCTTTGTATTTTTTCTTAGAACCCACAGTTCACTGTCTTTAGGTGTTTCTCAGCTTATTGTTCTTGTTTCACATGTGTACGACAAAACAGGTTCTAAGTAGCACTTTATCATTCTTTTTCTCACTGCAACTGCTTTTTTAAAATATTGGTTGAGTATGTTTCACATCTTGCAACAGGCTACTTTTTCTAGTTGTAATCTCTATGAGGCATCCTCCATCAGATGTTATGACTGTTTCAAGATAGCTATTTAAAATAAAATATCTTATGAAACTCCTGACTACCACATGACACACTGACAGTGCATTGCCGTCAACATTTGTCATGATGCATAGGGTAAACATAACTTAATTAGATTAGAATATTTGAGCGAGAGTGGTTTTTGTTCTTAGTTACAGTGACAATCAAGGTCATGAAAAACCTACACAATTTAAAATAATTAATTTCAAAATATGCTGAAATTTTAAATATGGAGAAGTAGGTAGCACTGTAAGAAAAGCAACCTGTCCCACACTTTGGCTATGTGGTGCTAATCCCGTATTTTTATAGACCAACTGACACTCACTGTGGGCATCATTAAATTCCCGGCACGCCGCCTTTACTTTTCCCAACAATTTTTTATATCCGTTTTAATCTAGGCTGACCAGGGAACATGAAGCTACTAGTGGTTATGATATCCGTTTTAATCTAGGCTGACCAGGGAACATGAAGCTATTAGTGGTTATGATATCCGTTTTAAGCTAGTCTGACCAGGGAACATGAAGCTACTAGTGGTTATGATATCCGTTTTAAATTAGACTGACCAGGGAACATGAAGCTACTAGTGGTTATGATATCCGATTTGTTATCTGACCAGGGAACATGAAGCTACTAGTGGTTATGATAAAATCTGAAGACGGGAGTCAACCCTGAAGCGCCAAAGCATTTTTGTATTAAGTTAAAAGCTCACAAAGGAAACCAGTCTGAAAAAAAACAGCACAAATAATCCTCCATTGCAAGTAGATAACAGTAATACTAAATGTCATAATAACAGTTTAGTAGTTAGCATCTAACATTTACTGTAGTGAAAAAAAAAAAAAAGAATTCAGGGTAATTAGGGTGTGCATACGCTGGTCTCTGTAGCGATGTCGTTGTGATTACAATTCATAATGCCGCTTACCCACATTCGAAACACAGCGGCAACTGATTTGACAGCCGACCGTGTCGCTCTGGTTTTAACATGCTGGTATGGGAGCCAGTCATTCAGAAAGCAATGGCAAACTACTGAACGTAAAAAACTTGCCAAGATATCAACAACGGCAGTAGTCAGTAAAGTGCTGGTGTTGACTGCAACGTCCTGTAAAGTAAAGGATATGCAACTTTAAAATAAAAACCTATACAGATTTTTAACTGAAAGTATGGATACTGTGAATAAAACCGTAATGTTTGTGTTTTTACACGAATGTGTATTATTATATAGTTCTTGATTTGAAAATCAGTGCTAATGACTTTTGCAAAAACCTATAAAAAACATGATTTCAAAGCAACTTTCTTTAAAAAGTGCACGTGAACTCTGCCCAAAGGTAACAATTTTAAAATGTTTATAGTAAATTATAGTGTTTGATGATGCTAAAACAGAGACAGCAGTGTTACATTCGAAACCTATGGCAGGCCTAGATCATAGATGCTAACTTAACTACCTAGAATCTTTAAAAAGTAAATACTTGAATGGAGTATCCAGTTGACGTTGTGTGAATTTGGTACAAATATAGTAGGCCTCTTTCAGTCCTGAAGGACTATAGAGTTGTGCCGCTTGGAAGGTGCCTGGCAGCACCGCTGGTGACTGTATAGTCCAATGCGAGAGTGACAATCCCTGTCACAGTTTCCGCATCTGTAAGACGAGGTAAGTCCCGCAGTAAGTGACTGCTCTTTGAGCCTGTGCCGTCTCTCCTCAGTTTTTTGGATCTGATTGCGCTCAAAGAGCACCAGTCCATTTCGTACATCTCTTCTCTAGGAGCATCTGTCTGTTGCAACTCTCTCCCACGTGTCTGGATCTATTCCAATGGATTTCATATCTTGTTTACACACATCCCTATAATGCATTTGGGGTCTTCCGGTTGGCCTCTTTCCTGTGGCTAGTTCTCCGTAAAGGAGATCTTTGGGAATACGTTCGTCCTCCATTCGAGATACGTGGCCCAACCACCGGAGGCATCTCTGCTTGAGGAGGGTGTGCACTGTGGTAATATCTGCTCTTTCAAGCACCTGTTTGTTTGTTATGTGGTCTTTCCATGTTATGCCCAGGATACGTCTCAGACATCTCATGTGGAAGGAATTCAACTTCCTTTCCTGTCTTGAGTACAGGGTCCAGGATTCAGACCCGTAGAGTAGTGTGCTAACAACACAAGCTTTATATACTTGAGCTTTTGTACGCTCTGTTAGTCTATTATTCTCCCAAACTCTTTTAGCTAGCCTGGAAAATGTTGTGGCTGCCTTTCCAATGCGTCTGTCGATTTTTGTCTCTAATGAAAGATTATCTGATATTGTCGATCCCAAATACACAAAATCGTGGACGACCTTCAATTCGTAATTAGAGATTTTGATTGACGGAGGCGCATCAGCATCTTGTTCCATCACCTGTGTTTTATTTAGGCTAATGGTGAGCCCAAAGTCTTTGCAGGCAGCTGCAAAACGATCTATGAGCCTTTGGAGATCTTCTGCTGTATGAGTAGTCAGTGCTGCATCATCTGCAAAAAGTAGTTCTCTTACGCATGTTGGTCTTATTTTGGTCTTTGCCTTGAGTCTTGATGGGTTAAAAAGTTTGCCATCAGATCTTGTGTGGAGGTATATGCCTTCAGTGGCAGTCCCAAATGCTTGCCTTAAGAGAACAGCGAAGAAGATACCAAAGAGTGTAGGAGCAAGCACGCAGCCCTGCTTTACTCCGCTGCTGATGCTGAATGACTGGGATGTTGAGCCGTCAAATAGAATGGCCCCCTGCATGTTTTCGTGGAATGATTTCACGAGACTAAGAAGGGTGGGTGGACATCCAACCTTTTCAAGGACCTTAAAAAGGCCGCTTCTGCTCACGAGGTCAAATGCCTTTGTGAGGTCGATGAAGGCAATATATAATGGCTTCCTCTGTTCTCTGCACTTCTCTTGGAGCTGCCGGAGTGAGAAAATCATATCGATGGTGGACCTGTTGGGTCTAAATCCGCACTGCGATTCGGGGTAGATTCTTTCAGCAAGAATGTGTAATCTTTTAAGGATTACTCTGGCAAAAATCTTGCCTGTAATGCTGAGAAGGGAAATGCCGCGATAGTTGTTGCAGTCGCTTCTGTCGCCTTTGTTTTTATAAAGGGTAACGATGTTTGCGTCTTTCATATCTTGTGGTATTGATTTTTCTCTCCAGCAGAGCTGTAATATTGCATACAGTTCTGGGATGATTGTTTCTTTGCTACATTTTAAAATTTCAGGTGGAATACTATCTTTTCCAGGTGCCTTGCCGGATTTGAGAGAGTCTAGTGCTTCGCTGATTTCTATGAGGCAAGGTTCGTTATCCAAGGCATGCATGGCGGACTGTTGATCGATGGCTTCTAGAGCTTCTTCGCTGACAGTGTTATCCACTGAGTATAGCTCTGAGTAGTGTTCTACCCAGCGATCCATTTGTTTCGCTCGATCTTTTATGATTACCCCCTCAGTTGATCGTAAAGGGGCCATCTTATTTTTTGATGGACCGACAGCTTGCTTGATGCCCTCATACATTCCTCTTATATTTCCAATGTCTGCACAAGTTTGAATTTGAGCAGAGAGCTGTACAAATATACAATCCTAGCAATGAGCGATTTGTTTCTCAAATAGCACATTAATGTACAAAGAAATATTATTTAATATAGATATATTGAACCCGAAAATAATGAATAAGAGCTACTAAATGGGGAAAAAAGGCAATTACTGTAATATACTAATTATTAATAATTACCTTCATTCCCCAATTGATGTGACTGTGACAAACAACGCCGAATGATTAATTTAAAGAAGTCGCTCAGAGCAGAACAAATTAAGCAAATGCCAATTTACATTGGGAATTATTTAAGAGTGTCACATTTAAAAGATTACATGCCGATTACAATGAACAGACATACGTAGATACTGTTTGAGAAACTAAAATGTGCACATAAAGTTAAAATATTTTACATTATTGGAACTCTCCGTACGCGAAGTCGACGACGAAGATCAGTCTTGTCCTGTGATTTTTACGAAGAAACTCACCCCCAAAACCCACATGGACAGCGTGGCTGTGATTCACGGCTTGATTCTTCCATATATGTATCTAATCAAGCACTGTATCATGTCTCAGAAAGAAAATAAAAGCAGGCAAATATCGCACAAATAGAAATAAAATCGGTTGGGACTTCTTATGGAATGGATGAAGGAGGATGACCAGCAACGGCAATTTTATTAGCCAGGACACATGACACTTATATGCCAAATATACACAGCTGCTGCGCCCAACAACACGCTTAGCATTAACTCATCTCTTATACAAGGCATATCATGCAATGCGTGCATTTTATAAAAATACATATCGTACATCTGAATACATACAAAATGAAAATATACATGATTTTTGCAATATGAAAAAACAGTAAATTTTGACTGCTGCTGTATCTTATGCTCTATTTCATGACCTCGTCAGAAAAGGTATTCGTTTATGGTGACTTCATATTTTGTTTATAATATAACTGTAGTGAATGTTTCCGGAGCTGTAATAATAATTCTTTTATGACAACAGCATAAGTTATTATGTGTTTTACTGGTTCATGTTTGAAATGATAATATCAGAAAACTGAAAATACACACTGGCAAAGTAAGGTAGTTGGTTACGATCAGAATGAGGCCGAACTACTATTTCCAGGTCAAATGGGGGAGAGAAAAAAAAAACCATTGTGGCAAGGGAGTGGAGTGTGAACGTTACGCACTATAATTAATTGCATCACTGCTTTGGTGTTGTTTTTAACACGACCAAAGCCATATTGCTACGTTCTTAAAGCACAATACCGAGGAGTTAGGATATGCCGCAAGAAGAGATAATAGTAATGTAGTTTAAAGTTGACAAATGCATCTATAACCTCTGTGATGTATTTTGTCAAGGGGATTGTGAACGGTGAACGCGTAAGGTCGTATAGTATATACTAATGTATGAAAGCTCGACCACAGAACTAAGAAATTAAGCGTGCAGCAAAAACAGTTGTCTAGTGAGGAAGCATTTCTCTCAAACTCAGTGATGTTTCACTAGAGCCAAACGAAAAAGTAGCCAACCCAACTGCCCAAAAATCACACCGAAAAAGAATTTACTGTGACCGTCTGCATGCAGAAATTAGCGACAACAAAACAATACACATCAGCCCCGTCAAGGCTATTCTACCGATTCCTGTATATGAACTTTGGTGTCGCCTGGATTGGCAAGCGCCAGACCAGCCAAAACTGCGTGCGAAAATTTAGTAAAAGGGGAATATCAATTTCCGACCGGTGGATTACTTTTGCAAGTATCAACACTGAGATGAAAGTAAATTAAAAAGTTTAGTCGTTGGATCAACATCACGGCACACGGTTTAACCCATAAGTGCTCCGTTTTCCTCCTAACTCAAACCTGAGTCTGGAGAAACTCAGCTCAATGCACGAACTCCGTTGCATCGGCGAGGATCCTGAAATACTTTGGGTAGATTTTTAACTCGAAATTTTGCCCAGGCAGCGCCGTTAGGCTACTCTTTTTCGATTTCCAACTGCCAAGGGATTTTTTTACGTGCGCAAAAATACACACGGGCGTCCGATCTCACTACCCAGAGACCAGGGGAAGTTTTTTTACTGGAAGTCCAGGTGGATATTTTAAATAAATCCCGGTCCTCACCAGGACCTGAACCAGGGACCTCCAGCACTCGAGGCGGACACCATACCTCGAGATCACAAACACTGATCAATTCAAGATTTGACATCATAAAATTCTGAACAAACCCATACCCTCTCCCGTTGCAAATATCGCAAAGTGTCGATGCTTGCTTGCTTGTGTTCGTTGGCTTGAGCTCCAACGCGAAGTCCTGTATGTCGGATGAAGGCATCCTGTTGTCCAACATCAGTGTGATGTCATACAGGACCTGAGTTTTGCGTGAGTATCCGTTGTCCCATGTCTGGCTTATTGGTGTGCAGACTGGTGGTTCCTCGCCGTACAGGCAGACACTCTCCGACTTCGGAGGAATCGGCGATCCTATTGACTTCAGCCAGGACCCCGAAGGGACCTGTTGCCCAGGACGCTCGACGAGGACGCGTCAATAGGTCTTGGCCAGTATATAACCCGGCCCTGGTGCCTTGGAAACACCTCTGCATCCCTTACAGTGTCGATGCTAATCCAGATAAACTTCCCATAGTATACTCGGTATAGATGTATCAATTTGGGAACCCTTTGTCTAGTTAGTCATGAGTTGAAGTGCTATTGTATTGTTCCTGCAGCGAGGCACCGTCGTCATTTGGGGGTGACAGGTTCGAGGTAACTGTAGCTTTAAATTCTCGACTTCCTTCTTCTCACTTCTATGAGCGCCAGACAATACATTTGTGTTTATTTATGTTTCAGTATAGATGTGAATGCCTGAAATGCCGGGACGCCATATTATTGGTCAGAAACTGTCTTAACCACCGTAACCAAGAACCCAGTGGCTGACATTGACTATCAGATAATACAAATATGGTACACTTACAACTAAACACATGTAGTATACAAAAATTAACACCTTTCCAACTTCGGTACCAAGATAACCAAACTTCGAGCAAAGATGCTTACACAGGGCGACTTAAATACCCACCCATACTCTTCATTCCTTGTTAGCAGGGTAGTGGTATCCCCTGTCGGATGTATTGTTGTTGGAACAACCCGAAAGAGAGAAAGGGTACTAAGTGCCTCTTTCTCAATGTAATCCTGCCTGTTATAATTAATTTAGCTGTTACTGGCTTAGTCTTGAGACCATAAATAGAGTTTCGGAGAACCAAGGGCTACCTCCAGGAAACCAATGAAAAGTTTTCTCTGAATATCCATAATACCCTCTTGGTGGTTCCTTGCCTCTCCTCTACCAACTAAATAATTATTAATCTAGGGTGGTTAATTAAAACAATTTTACTACGACAGGAAAACTCTCAAAAGAGAAAATGACCCCTATTTTCATAATTTATTATAAATGATTATATTGGTCATTCATTCATTTCATTCAGTAGCATGTCCTTTGCAGAACCTCGCTCCCATAACAACCTTCCGGAAAACCTCTCAATCATAAGCAAGATGCCCCGCATCCGATACACCCATCTGGAGATCATCCGCCACATCCTGCACCCATTTTCTCTTTGGCTTGCCTCTTCCTTTCTTCCCAGGCATATATCCCTCCATTATTGTTCTCTCCAAACTTTCGTGGCGTTTCAAGTGACCAAAATATTTCAATTTTCTTTGTTTTATCGTCTTTAATATTGGTCATACATGTCATAAAATATAAATCCAATTAACCAGAAAAGGTCATATATATATATATATATATATATATATATATATATATATATATATATATATATATATATATATATATATATATATATATATATATAATACAATGTCTATCTGTCTGTCTGTATGTTATTTATGCGTTCGCGAACGGTCCATCCGAATGAGATGAAATTTTCTACTCGTCTTCTTCTCATTCCGGTGCTGCCAACTGCCATAGTTTGTTAGTGTACAAACAGTTATTTACTTAATATTCTTTCATATTTTAATTTACATTATAATTTAAATATAGCGATGGGACATAACTTTTAATAGCATTGCTATATATGTAAAAATATTGCATATTTCTCAAATAGGTGGACCTTTTCGCTACAGTTATCTACAGGCATATGCGTTATAATCCTCCTACTCCTCTTCCTTCTCCTCTCCCTCCTCCTCCTTCTTTTTCTTCTGCTGCCGCTGCTGCCGCCGCACCATTTACCCAAGTTAATTGTTGGGGGAAGATGTAAAGATCTATCAAGTGTGGAGTCTTTGTGGCGAAATGGTCAAGCCGTTTAACTCGGGCTCCGAAGGTTGTGGGTTCGATTCCGGGCCGTGTCCTTCGGTTCATGAGTTCTTCTTCTTCTTCTTTCGTTCGCTTGAAATATGTCTATAACTGCAGTGCTGTCTCTTGTATGAATTGAACTGTCTTTTTCAGTTCACACAGCGGTCCATAGAGTTTATCTTCCACTGTCGTCTCTCTAGGCCAGAAGGTTTGCCTAGAAATGTTATATTTTGGGCAGTCTTGGAGTATGTGCTCTGCTGTCTGTGACGCCAATCCACATGTACACATGGCTGTTTCACCAATCTTGAATTTTGTATACATGTGGTTGCGTAATCTATTGTGCCCTGTTCTGAGGCGCAGAATAATGACTTGTTCTGGTCTATCCATAACGTGGTAGTCATCTTGAGCAGGTTTTGGTCTCTTTCTGACTGATTTGATCATTCTTTTCTTTTGGTGGTATGTTACAGGCACATCAGGCTGTTCTTCTTTGGCTCCTTCCTTAGCCAATTGATCAGCTCTGTCGTTCCCGGGTAGCTGTCGTAGGAGTCATGGATCAGCTGTGTGTTCCTGTATCGACTATGCCGCGTGGCCAAGTCATCCAGATATTTACTTCTCTGAAGTCCCCTTTTTCTTTTCTCTCAATCTTGCCAGATCGAGAACTCGATGACAACTGGCAAGATTGGGGGGGGGGGGGGGGGCAGAGGAGTAAACATCTTGGCATGGTCGAGACAAGAACACAGAGCTGATTCACGACTCTGGTGATCACGTGAGATGTCGAAACATAACCGCCCACGATTATCGGATGGCATATGATGATGATTTGGAAGCAAACTACTCTGCATTGGATTTGATGGTTTTCGGCGTGGGTCATTCAAAAAGTTTAAAAAGCAAACTCCTGCCCAGTAAATTATAAACAGCCATAAATGCTGGGGTGACTGCAAACAACATGCAACTAACGCCTCTTTACAAGCAAATTCTTAACTTAACTGTTCACGGAGGGCCACACTCAATTACCTGAAGGGCTGCATGCCAGCCGTGGGCCAAGGGGGATTTCTGGTGTGTACAATCACACAACTCAACTAATAAAACGATTTTCTCATCCTAGAGAGTGAAACCTACTCAGCTACCACTGTCTCCATGTGGTTATTCTGTCTATATAGTTAGGTCACGACTCATAATTGTTTTATTTTTCCGTTTGCTTTGTTGTGAACTCAAATGTAATACACATTGGACTGATATCTTTGTGTAGATTAGCTTTATCTAATACCAGTGTCCATCGCTATCAGGTGAACCCACTCCCCAAATCAAAGACAAGGTCAAGAAGTCAACTAACGGGTATGGGGTTGAACCCGCTACCTAGCCATCAGCACACAGGAGGTTTAAGAGAGCTATTACCCATTCTGCCGTGCTGACCTCGAAGACACAGAATAAGATGAATTGATTTTATCCAGGCTAAACCCCACCGACCCACCCACCCACACGCACGCACGCACGCACACCTCTAATAAAACGAGATAATAATCTTATCTCAAATCTTATGAGAGTGAAACCCAGCCAGTTGCCATCACCTGCCTGTAGATGATCCTTCTATAGACTGAACAGTAATGGCAAATCTGCTTCCTGGAAGAAGAGACAACGGTCGCCCAACAGGAGGATGGGCACGGGACATTAAAGACATCTTGGTCATGTCGAGACAGGAGAACTGGCGACTGATCGAGTATCTTTCAGTGGGCTACCACAAGAGCGATGTTTTGTAAGGAATTGTTTCATGATGATAACACTGTATGGAGTCTCGGCGGCAGTGTAGTTACTGTGTTTGTCACCGGAGACAATGGTTAGGGTTCGCTCCTTAGCGGTGGAAAGATTCTTATATCTCACCAATAGGCTTTGGGGTGACCCTTTTACAAAGGATTGGAGATAATGTTCACAAATGTCTCGGGATTGTCTGGGGAAAGAGAGACAGATAGGCAAGGAACCGGCGACTCCAGCTCATTATACCCTGGTCTAGAAAATGAGAAAGTCCAACATTTCACACTACAGCTGTAGTGTTAAATAAGAGAATCAACAAAGGAGCTGTCTTTTAATATTATTTTATAATTTTATGTTGTTTTCTTCAGATCTGTTTGTGTTGGCCCGTCCCTGATGAAGATTTATATAATTGAAACGTCGTTTGTTGAATCCTAGAAAACTAATTTTTATTTTATTATTTTATTATTATTATTATGTTTTGATTGTCTCTTGCCTTGGGGGATATTCACTCTGTGATTTATGTTCACCTGTACGGAGTCCGTGTTTAGTTATGCCCCATCTTTTCGCAGGAGCCACCCACCTGTTTGTATTTCCTACAACTGTAGTGTCCGCCATTCCCATGCCTCTTTATAAGAGCGGGCGTGTAGAGGAGAAACCACAACTAGCAATGTTAGTCTTACATTGTAAGAACACTCAAAGAGAGAGATACCTTCTGTTTTAGTTAGTCTTACATTGTAAGACCACTCACAGAGAGAGATACCTTCTGTTTTAGTTAGTCTTACATTGTAAGAACACTCACAGAGAGAGATACCTTCTGTTTTAGTTAGTCTTACATTGTAAGAACACTCCCAGAGAGAGATACCTTCTGTTTTAGTTAGTCTTACATTGTAAGAACACTCCCAGAGAGAGATACCTTCTGTTTTAGTTAGTCTTACATTGTAAGAACACTCCCAGAGAGAGATACCTTCTGTTTTAGTTAAGAGAAAGCCACCAGATCTTTGGATATTTGCGGGTCACAGATGGCTGTGACTGCAGGAGTAAAAGCAATTAAATGTGTGTTTCCTCTTGTCCTGTCTTTGTTCCTCTTCCGAAGGTAGTGCGTCAAACTTAGTTAGTCACCTCAGAGGTCAGAGTGGCCGACTACAGCATGTATGAGTGTCAGGTGTGTTTCATATAGACAGATACCACCCAGGGTAACGGACTCTTATCTACCCGTGGGTAGGTTTTTTTTTAAAACAATGTTAGAGCGTATGCATTACGGCCTACTCTTTGCCGCGTCCAGCTGCCGTGGGGCGTTTAACACGCACATCTTGCACACGGGACCTCCAGTTTTTCGCCCTTATCAGAGAAGATTAGGTATCCGATAACACTCCCCAAGAGAACAGGTGGACGCGTGATATCATTAGATACCAATTTTTATTTTTTTTTGAAAAATTCCCAGAGCTACGCTCAGAACGAACCCGTTACCTTCACAGCTTTGGGCATATGCCGTACCCTTTCAGCCATGGCTGCCTCCGAGAGAGCCTTTGTTACATGTTCAGCGTTTTGTTTGTTACAGAAGGGGTTACAGTGGTAACTGTTGGACCAGAAGGGGTTACAGTGGTACCTATTGGACTAGAAGGGGTTACAGTGGTAACTGTTGGACCAGAAGGGGTTAAGGAAATAGCCGGGTTAGGACACGTTAATAATAGGAGTTAAAATATAACTAATGGAGAGAATGAGCCGATGAAAACACAGAGTTGAGTTGAGTTGAGGCTGAGCTGAGTTGAGTTGAATTGAGTTGTGTTGAGCCAAGAGCCAACATCACAGCACTCGAGATATTCTCACACGTTCTCCGTCCTCAGCTTCAACAGCCAGTGAAGAGACCTAATATTAATGCCACCATTTGCAACCTGATTATGTACTGCATTTCCTGCCATGACACAAGACTGTCCAGTATTTTCTCTCGTGTCTTCCTCTGTCTCTGTCCACAAATATTTCCAGTTGTCACATGATCCAGTTTTGCCTTCTCATAATGTGGTCAATAAACAAATGTTGACTGCCTCTTTCTGATGTTTGTGATAAGTTGTCTTTGTGTCTTAGTCTCCCTCAAAATGTTCAGATTGCTCATTTTCACAGTCCAATGAACTTTCAGCATTCTTCTATAAAACCACATCTCCAAGGCTTGCAGGGAGTTTTTCGCCTCTTTACTACTTATCCAGGATTCGCAGCCGTATGTTAAAACTGGTGATTCGCAGCCGTATGTTAAAACTGGTTCTATGTAACATACAAGAACTCTTTATCTAACTTTCAAGGAATGTGACTTATAGCACAAAATGTTCTTCATTTGACAGAATGCGGTTTTTGAATATCCTATTCTGTTCTTTATCACGGTGATGCATCTTCCATCTGATGTTATCGATGGGCCTAGATATCTGAATTTCTGCACTTGCCCAAAAATAACACCCTGTACTTTAATTGTACATTTAGACACACTCTGTTTCTTTGATATCACCATGACTTCTGTCTTTCTATTATTTAAACTAAGACACATTATTTCACTTTCTAAAGCCACTGCATCTATACTTTTCTGTTGTTCCTTCTGACTTGTTGCTATCAAGATAATGTAATTAGCATAACCTAAGTTATTTATATTATGTCCACCAACCATGAAACCTGCCATAGAGAGTAGAGAGGAATACGTGGTCACATATCCCTCACTTTGGCAAGTGACCAGCCCAGGAGTCACTCCCGTGTCCGTCCGTGCTCATGACACTACTGGCGCAGTGGGGGCCTGGGATGATAGGCATTGGTAGTACCTTTGGTAAGGATGGCCGACCAGCCATTTTCAGATCATTTTCCCTTAATTCAGACTTTCATTCAACCTCATCTGTCATCCACACTCTACTAATGAAGAATCAGATTCGCTGGGCTGGTCACTTGACTCGCATGCCAGATCGCAGGTTACCTAAACGAAGTTTTTATTTTATTTTATGTTTTTTTTGTTTTTACGGTGAGCTGCGCTGTGGTAACGCTCCCAAGGCTTCCAGTTGAAACGCTTTAAAGACACCCTGAACATATCGCTCAAAGCTTTTGGAATTCATCACGACACTTGGGAGACTGCAGCCAGAGACCGAAATTCGTGTCGTACATCATTACGCAAGGGTGTAGTCACTTATGAAGCAACCAGGACTGCAAGAACTGTGAAGAAAAGGCTGGACAGAAAAACCACTGCAGGAGATCCTCCTCCTGGAACGTCAAGCACTCTTTGCCCACATTGTCAAAGAACGTTTCGAGCCGAAATAGACATTACCAGCCATCTTAGAACTCACGGCTCAATACTTTTAACCTCACTGGATGAAATGAATGGTCATCATCATTCTTGAGGGAAAAACACAAACAGCCCAGTTCGATCCATTTTCTTTAGCGCTCTCTTCCAAAAGAAAAAAATGGTGGTATATCCGTTACAGGACGTCATAGTTAACCCCAGCTTTTTTTGGCTGTTTGTTATTTCTGAGCAAGTTTACATGCAATAGTTTGCCATTGATTTCTGAACGACCGGCACTCATACCATTCTTTAAAAACCCAACGCCAGGCAGACTGCTGCCAAATCGCCCGCAGCTGTGTTTCGAACGCGGCATGCCAGATTACGAACTGCATCCGTAAATCTGTCGCCACGGAGCAGCAAAGCCAGAGAAATATTCAAAAAAAGAAACCAGTATGAAGTGAGACAGGAGAGGTAACCTGTATTTGTAAAACTAGAACATTATTGTCCAGATTACGCCCCTTGATAGAAGGAAAAATGAACAAAGACGTATAAATTGTCTGGATCGTTGATGTACAAGTCAGCATAGCTAGCGCAGTGGCGCTGATAATTAGTATATCCTTCTTATTCTTCCTTCACCTTCTATTCCTTCTGCTGCTGCTGCTGCTGCTGCTCCTCCTCCTCCTCCTTCCACTACAACTACTATTACTACCTCTAGTGCTACTACTACTACTACTACTACTACTACTACTACTACTACTACTACTACTACTACTACTACTACTACTACTACTACTACTACTACTACTACTACTACTACTATACTACTACTACTACTACTACTACTGCTACTGCTGCTGCTGCTGCTGCTACTACTAGTACTACTACTGCTAGTACTATTTCTACTTCAGTCCCCCCCCCCCCCCATACGTTATCCTCATCTTCCCTTCTCCCTCCCTCTCCCCCTCCATTTATTAAGGAAGTTAAATGCAGAATAGCCCAAGCAAAGACAGCATCTCACAGGATTGAGAATATTCTCTGCAATTTATGTTTGTTATTCCAGGTTAGGACGAGCATTCTTCAGGGTTATATTGAGCTAATCCTGTAAGCGAGTCATGGACAAGCGAGAAATGATGTGGAAGCTGCAGATATGTGGTTGCATAGAAGAATGATGAGAGCAACGTGGACTGATAGAAAGAGCAATGAAGATATCTTGAAATAAGGTAACTCACAAAGAGAAGAGGTTACTCACATCAGATGAGGACAGTCCACATTCTTTTTGCATGTCAGGGGAAGGAACAAGCTAGAGTATGTCGTCACAACGGAAAAGTTGGAGGGAAAAAGAGGCATTGGGAGACAAAGAGAGAAGATACTGGACAGTTTGACATCATGGCATTTAGGAACATGAGTATCGAAAATTATTGACAGTACACGAGGCTGTGGACAGACATGATCACCAATGCCTCACGTCATGGACTATAAGAAGAGTGGCAGTACACGAGACAGAAGGCTGTGGACAGACATGATCACCAACGCCACACGGCATGGACTATAAGAAGATTGGCAGTATAGGAGACAGAAGGTTGTGGACAGACATGATCACCAACGCCACGCGGCATGTACTAAAAGAGATTGGCAGCATACGAGACAGAAGGTTGTGGACAGACATGATCACCAACATCACACGGCATGGACTATAAGAAGATTGGCAGTATAGGAGACAGAAGGTTGTGGACAGACATGATCACCAACGCCACGCGGCATGTACTAAAAGAGATTGGCAGCATACGAGACAGAAGGTTGTGGACAGACATGATCACCAACACCACACGACATGGACTATAAGGAGATTGTCAGTATAGGAGACAGAAGGTTGTGGACAGACATGATCACCAACGCCACACGGCATGGACTAAAAGAGATTGGCAGCATACGAGACAGAAGGTTGTGGACAGACATGATCACCAACACCACACGACATGGACTATAAGGAGATTGTCAGTATAGGAGACAGAAGGTTGTGGACAGACATGATCACCAACGCCACACGGCATGGACTAAAAGAGATTGGCAGCATACGAGACAGAAGGTTGTGGACAGACATGATCACCAACACCACACGACATGGACTATAAGGAGATTGTCAGTATAGGAGACAGAAGGTTGTGGACAGACATGATCACCAACGCCACACGGCATGGACTAAAAGAGATTGGCAGTACACGAGACAGAAGGTTGTGGACAGACATGATCACCAACGCCACGCGGCATGTACTAAAAGAGATTGGCAGTACACGAGACAGAAGGTTGTGGACAGACATGATCACCAACGCCACGCGGCCTGGACTAAAAGAGATTGGCAGTACACGAGACAGAAGGTTGTGGACAGACATGATCACCAACGCCACGCGGCATGTACTAAAAGAGATTGGCAGTACACGAGACAGAAGGTTGTGGACAGACATGATCACCAACGCCACGCGGCCTGGACTAAAAGAGATTGGCAGTACACGAGACAGAAGGTTGTGGACAGACATGATCACCAACGCCACGCGGCATGTACTAAAAGAGATTGGCAGTACACGAGACAGAAGGTTGTGGACAGACATGATCACCAACGCCACGCGGCATGGACTATAAGGAGATTGTCAGTATAGGAGATAGAAGGTTGTGGACAGACATGATCACCAACGCCACGCGGCATGTACTAAAAGAGATTGGCAGTACACGAGACAGAAGGTTGTGGACAGACATGATCACCAACGCCACGCGGCATGGACTAAAAGAGATTGGCAGTACACGAGACAGAAGGTTGTGGACAGACATGATCACCAACGCCACACGGCATGTACTAAAAGAGATTGGCAGTACACGAGACAGAAGGTTGTGGACAGACATGATCACCAACGCCACACGGCATGTACTAAAAGAGATTGGCAGTACACGTGATAGAAGGTTGTGGACAGACATGATCACCAACGCCACGCGGCATGGACTAAAAGAGATTGGCAGTACACGAGACAGAAGGTTGTGGACAGACATGATCACCAACGCCACGCGGCATGTACTAAAAGAGATTGGCAGTACACGAGACAGAAGGTTGTGGACAGACATGATCACCAACGCCACGCGGCATGGACTAAAAGAGATTGGCAGTACACGAGACAGAAGGTTGTGGACAGACATGATCACCAACGCCACACGGCATGGACTAAAAGAGATTGGCAGCATACGAGACAGAAGGTTGTGGACAGACATGATCACCAACACCACACGACATGGACTATAAGGAGATTGTCAGTATAGGAGACAGAAGGTTGTGGACAGACATGATCACCAACGCCACACGGCATGGACTAAAAGAGATTGGCAGCATACGAGACAGAAGGTTGTGGACAGACATGATCACCAACACCACACGACATGGACTATAAGGAGATTGTCAGTATAGGAGACAGAAGGTTGTGGACAGACATGATCACCAACGCCACACGGCATGGACTAAAAGAGATTGGCAGTACACGAGACAGAAGGTTGTGGACAGACATGATCACCAACGCCACGCGGCATGTACTAAAAGAGATTGGCAGTACACGAGACAGAAGGTTGTGGACAGACATGATCACCAACGCCACGCGGCCTGGACTAAAAGAGATTGGCAGTACACGAGACAGAAGGTTGTGGACAGACATGATCACCAACGCCACGCGGCATGTACTAAAAGAGATTGGCAGTACACGAGACAGAAGGTTGTGGACAGACATGATCACCAACGCCACGCGGCCTGGACTAAAAGAGATTGGCAGTACACGAGACAGAAGGTTGTGGACAGACATGATCACCAACGCCACGCGGCATGTACTAAAAGAGATTGGCAGTACACGAGACAGAAGGTTGTGGACAGACATGATCACCAACGCCACGCGGCATGGACTATAAGGAGATTGTCAGTATAGGAGATAGAAGGTTGTGGACAGACATGATCACCAACGCCACGCGGCATGTACTAAAAGAGATTGGCAGTACACGAGACAGAAGTATGTGGACAGACATGATCACCAACGCCACGCGGCATGTACTAAAAGAGATTGGCAGTACACGAGACAGAAGGTTGTGGACAGACATGATCACCAACGCCACGCGGCATGTACTAAAAGAGATTGGCAGTACACGAGACAGAAGGTTGTGGACAGACATGATCACCAACGCCACGCGGCATGTACTAAAAGAGATTGGCAGTACACGTGATAGAAGGTTGTGGACAGACATGATCACCAACGCCACGCGGCATGGACTAAAAGAGATTGGCAGTACACGAGACAGAAGGTTGTGGACAGACATGATCACCAACGCCACACGGCATGTACTAAAAGAGATTGGCAGTACACGAGACAGAAGGTTGTGGACAGACATGATCACCAACGCCACACGGCATGTACTAAAAGAGATTGGCAGTACACGTGATAGAAGGTTGTGGACAGACATGATCACCAACGCCACGCGGCATGGACTAAAAGAGATTGGCAGTACACGAGACAGAAGGTTGTGGACAGACATGATCACCAACGCCACGCGGCATGTACTAAAAGAGATTGGCAGTACACGAGACAGAAGGTTGTGGACAGACATGATCACCAACGCCACGCGGCATGGACTAAAAGAGATTGGCAGTACACGAGACAGAAGGTTGTGGACAGACATGATCACCAACGCCACGCGGCATGGACTAAAAGAGATTGGCAGTACACGAGACAGAAGGTTGTGGACAGACATGATCACCAACGCCACGCGGCATGTACTAAAAGAGATTGGCAGTACACGAGACAGAAGGTTGTGGACAGACATGATCACCAACGCCACACGGCATGTACTAAAAGAGATTGGCAGTACACGTGATAGAAGGTTGTGGACAGACATGATCACCAACGCCACGCGGCATGGACTAAAAGAGATTGGCAGTACACGAGACAGAAGGTTGTGGACAGACATGATCACCAACGCCACACGGCATGTACTAAAAGAGATTGGCAGTACACGAGACAGAAGGTTGTGGACAGACATGATCACCAACGCCACACGGCATGTACTAAAAGAGATTGGCAGTACACGTGATAGAAGGTTGTGGACAGACATGATCACCAACGCCACGCGGCATGGACTAAAAGAGATTGGCAGTACACGAGACAGAAGGTTGTGGACAGACATGATCACCAACGCCACGCGGCATGTACTAAAAGAGATTGGCAGTACACGAGACAGAAGGTTGTGGACAGACATGATCACCAACGCCACGCGGCATGGACTAAAAGAGATTGGCAGTACACGAGACAGAAGGTTGTGGACAGACATGATCACCAACGCCACGCGGCATGGACTAAAAGAGATTGGCAGTACACGAGACAGAAGGTTGTGGACAGACATGATCACCAACGCCACGCGGCATGTACTAAAAGAGATTGGCAGTACACGAGACAGAAGGTTGTGGACAGACATGATCACCAACGCCACGCGGCATGGACTAAAAGAGATTGGCAGTACACGAGACAGAAGGTTGTGGACAGACATGATCACCAACGCCACGCGGCATGGACTAAAAGAGATTGGCAGTACACGAGACAGAAGGTTGTGGACAGACATGATCACCAACGCCACGCGGCATGTACTAAAAGAGATTGGCAGTACACGAGACAGAAGGTTGTGGACAGACATGATCACCAACGCCACGCGGCATGTACTAAAAGAGATTGGCAGTACACGTGATAGAAGGTTGTGGACAGACATGATCACCAACGCCACGCGGCATGGACTAAAAGAGATTGGCAGTACACGAGACAGAAGGTTGTGGACAGACATGATCACCAACGCCACACGGCATGGACTAAAAGAGATTGGCAGTACACGAGACAGAAGGTTGTGGACAGACATGATCACCAACGCCACGCGGCATGTACTAAAAGAGATTGGCAGTACACGAGACAGAAGGTTGTGGACAGACATGATCACCAACGCCACGCGGCCTGGACTAAAAGAGATTGGCAGTACACGAGACAGAAGGTTGTGGACAGACATGATCACCAACGCCACGCGGCATGTACTAAAAGAGATTGGCAGTACACGAGACAGAAGGTTGTGGACAGACATGATCACCAACGCCACGCGGCCTGGACTAAAAGAGATTGGCAGTACACGAGACAGAAGGTTGTGGACAGACATGATCACCAACGCCACGCGGCATGTACTAAAAGAGATTGGCAGTACACGTGATAGAAGGTTGTGGACAGACATGATCACCAACGCCACGCGGCATGGACTAAAAGAGATTGGCAGTACACGAGACAGAAGGTTGTGGACAGACATGATCACCAACGCCACGCGGCATGGACTAAAAGAGATTGGCAGTACACGAGACAGAAGGTTGTGGACAGACATGATCACCAACGCCACGCGGCATGTACTAAAAGAGATTGGCAGTACACGTGATAGAAGGTTGTGGACAGACATGATCACCAACGCCACGCGGCATGGACTAAAAGAGATTGGCAGTACACGAGACAGAAGGTTGTGGACAGACATGATCACCAACGCCACGCGGCATGGACTAAAAGAGATTGGCAGTACACGAGACAGAAGGTTGTGGACAGACATGATCACCAACGCCACACGGCATGGACTATAAGGAGATTGTCAGTATAGGAGACAGAAGGTTGTGGACAGACATGATCACCAACGCCACACGGCATGTACTAAAAGAGATTGGCAGTACACGAGACAGAAGGTTGTGGACAGACATGATCACCAACGCCACACGGCATGGACTATAAGGAGATTGTCAGTATAGGAGACAGAAGGTTGTGGACAGACATGATCACCAACGCCACACGGCATGGACTAAAAGAGATTGGCAGTACACGAGACAGAAGGTTGTGGACAGACATGATCACCAACGCCACACGGCATGGACTATAAGGAGATTGTCAGTATAGGAGACAGAAGGTTGTGGACAGACATGATCACCAACGCCACACGGCATGGACTATAAGGAGATTGTCAGTATAGGAGACAGAAGGTTGTGGACAGACATGATCACCAACGCCACACGGCATGGACTATACGAAGAAGTTTATTAATCACCTTTTGCACAAGTTCGCACTATTGTTGAACACAAGCTGAAACAGTGAACAATAATCAAAGACAACAATTGCGACACACAAGACAGCCAAAGACAGCTCGATAAAGAACATACAAATGAGGACAGAAGTCGGGAAGATGGTGGTTCTGAAAAGCCATTTGCTATGACGGGTAAGTCAGATATTTGTGCAAACAGACAGATGACCACAAATAGAAATCAGATGGAGACAAAACTGAACTACAGCGTGAAAGTTCAAGTTCGTAAGACCATATCATTTTTTAATATTACTAAACGCGAAACCCGAACTAGAAGTAGCATGAGATGGTTCACAGAGTTACGTCAGAACTGTGTCCAGGGAGAGAGTCATCTACATGGGGCAGCTGATGCCACAAGTCCAGGAGACAATAGGTGCTCTAAGATCTCTGATGATCTGTTGGTGGATAAATATTGGTATGTGATAAATAATAAACAACTTGAGTGCAACAAAAGTGACTGTGGGTCAGTGTGGCGCCGAGAGACACTGCAAGATAGTCTCACACTGTACAGTCACGTCATCCAGTACATGGACATTCTGAGTTGTACCTCTCGAGGAGTGTCCAGTTGGTATATCGCGGACAGCAAGGCCAAGCATGAAGAGAGTGTTAGTAACCTGAAGAAATACTACAAGTCTTACAGAGAAGTCTACACAGACATTACATCATTATCGGATTATGGCGCCGTAAAGAAGCAAGACAGACAAATAGACCTTGGGGATCAGAGAACTACTAAGTATGGTAGTGTGAGAGGAGAAAGCTTAGATAGCCATCATAAGATCGGTAAGATAGATAGTTTGGCCAAAAACACCCCAATTGTTGATATCCTTACTTCTGACCTGTTGTCTTCAACACAATGCACCTATGGTGTAAGTTCGATGGAAAAAGATTCGCCAAAATATCTGTCCAATGTAAGGTCATTGGCAACAGAAAGAGGTGGAAACAAAAGCAGTGTGACGTCACAAGATGTGAAACATAAATCACATGGTAATAAGCTCATATCAGACGACAAGTGTAGAAAGGAACACAGACCTGCTAGCTCAAATAGTCACACAGAAAAGTGTTGTAGCAGGGACAAAAGATATTCTGGTGACAAAGTAACCAAAAGGGACTCTTCATATTCCAGACATAAACACCATGCCACGGGCCCGCCCGTACAAAGTGACCAAATATCGAAGACTGTGACAAGGGTTTATTTTTACGACAAAAGAGGTAAAAAAACTCACCAGACATATTTAAAAGAATATCCTCTCTACCAACAAAGAACACAATATGAAAGCCACAGAAAACATCAGTTTGCTTATGTTGAGGACGCACACAGACACCGTTCACTGCAACAAGAAAATTATGATAATACACACAGACACCCGTGGCCACGCCAATATCGCCACAGATCGCAAGAAGACAGAGTACCAACGCTCAAACACAAGTCACAGCGTTCTGGAAGAAAGAACAGAAAAGAACATGGACGAGAAATGTTTGGGAAAAGCATGCACAAACCCCGAGGAGGGACAAAGTATGCCATACAAGATTTTAAAGACCACACACGCAAGGACTTTGACAGGCAGAACCAGCAGAGTTTCCACAGAGCCGGTGTGGCTGCCGTGAAGTCGCAGACAGGAAGAAGCAAGGCGTATGTCTGCAGCAGTAGAAGCACTTGCATTGGCGGCTCAAATAAAGATCCTGAGAGTCAGAAGTTTACCACACCAGACAGTGGGAACAGCTTAAGATTCTCCAACAGCAGTGCCTTTGTCCGGGGATCTGATACTACCTCAAAAAGGAATCACAGCCTTAACCACGACGCTGACCACAGCGAGCCAGTTACCAAACCAGACAGTGGGAACAGCTTAAGATTCTCCAGCAGCAGTGCCTTTGTCCGGGGATCTGATACTACCTCAAAAAGGAATCACAGCCTTAACCACGACGCTGACCACAGCGAGCCAGTTACCACACCAGACAGTGGGAACAGCTTAAGATTCTCCAACAGCAGTGCCTTTGTCCGGGGATCTGATACTACCTCAAAAAGGAATCACAGCCTTAACCACGACGCTGACCACAGCGAGCCAGTTACCAAACCAGACAGTGGGAACAGCTTAAGATTCTCCAGCAGCAGTGCCTTTGTCCGGGGATCTGATACTACCTCAAAAAGGAATCACAGCCTTAACCACGACGCTGACCACAGCGAGCCAGTTACCAAACCAGACAGTGGGAACAGCTTAAGATTCTCCAGCAGCAGTGCCTTTGTCCGGGGATCTGATACTACCTCAAAAAGGAATCACAGCCTTAACCACGACGCTGACCACAGCGAGCCAGTTACCAAACCAGACAGTGGGAACAGCTTAAGATTCTCCAGCAGCAGTGCCTTTGTCCGGGGATCTGATACTACCTCAAAAAGGAATCACAGCCTTAACCACGACGCTGACCACAGCGAGCCAGTTACCAAACCAGACAGTGGGAACAGCTTAAGATTCTCCAGCAGCAGTGCCTTTGTCCGGGGATCTGATACTACCTCAAAAAGGAATCACAGCCTTAACCACGACGCTGACCACAGCGAGCCAGTTACCAAACCAGACAGTGGGAACAGCTTAAGATTCTCCAGCAGCAGTGCCTTTGTCCGGGGATCTGATACTACCTCAAAAAGGAATCACAGCCTTAACCACGACGCTGACCACAGCGAGCCAGTTACCAAACCAGACAGTGGGAACAGCTTCAGATTCTCCAGCAGCAGTGCCTTTGTCCGGGGATCTGATACTACCTCAAAAAGGAATCACAGCCTTAACCACGACGCTGACCACAGCGAGCCAGTTACCAAACCAGACAGTGGGAACAGCTTAAGATTCTCCAGCAGCAGTGCCTTTGTCCGGGGATCTGATACTACCTCAAAAAGGAATCACAGCCTTAACCACGACGCTGACCACAGCGAGCCAGTTACCAAACCAGACAGTGGGAACAGCTTAAGATTCTCCAGCAGCAGTGCCTTTGTCCGGGGATCTGATACTACCTCAAAAAGGAATCACAGCCTTAACCACGACGCTGACCACAGCGAGCCAGTTACCAAACCAGACAGTGGGAACAGCTTAAGATTCTCCAGCAGCAGTGCCTTTGTCCGGGGATCTGATACTACCTCAAAAAGGAATCACAGCCTTAACCACGACGCTGACCACAGCGAGCCAGTTACCAAACCAGACAGTGGGAACAGCTTAAGATTCTCCAGCAGCAGTGCCTTTGTCCGGGGATCTGATACTACCTCAAAAAGGAATCACAGCCTTAACCACGACGCTGACCACAGCGAGCCAGTTACCAAACCAGACAGTGGGAACAGCTTCAGATTCTCCAGCAGCAGTGCCTTTGTCCGGGGATCTGATACTACCTCAAAAAGGAATCACAGCCTTAACCACGACGCTGACCACAGCGAGCCAGTTACCAAACCAGACAGTGGGAACAGCTTAAGATTCTCCAGCAGCAGTGCCTTTGTCCGGGGATCTGATACTACCTCAAAAAGGAATCACAGCCTTAACCACGACGCTGACCACAGCGAGCCAGTTACCAAACCAGACAGTGGGAACAGCTTAAGATTCTCCAGCAGCAGTGCCTTTGTCCGGGGATCTGATACTACCTCAAAAAGGAATCACAGCCTTAACCACGACGCTGACCACAGCGAGCCAGTTACCAAACCAGACAGTGGGAACAGCTTCAGATTCTCCAGCAGCAGTGCCTTTGTCCGGGGATCTGATACTACCTCAAAAAGGAAACACAGCCTTAACCACGACGCTGACCACAGCGAGCCAGTTACCAAACGACAGAAAGCAGAGTTGTCCGGTAACGAGACTGATGTCACAAGATCAGAGACGTCTGCAAAAAGGGACAAATGTACAGACACCAGCACAAGCTCGGTTACAGCCTCCTCCTTTGTTTCAAGCCAAGGTCAGGTGCGGTCAAATGGGAAACAAGACAAGACTAGCTGTACTAGAAACAGCCCAATACACATCCCGGTCCCAGTCGTATGTGGATACAAATGTGACGACAAGAAATACTCTGGCGAGGCACGCACCAACCAGCAGGAATACAGACGACCTGCTCAAATTGAGTTGGACCAAAATGTATGTCCAGCAACTGGCCCTCTACCTGGCTGGTCTGTGTACATGAATTTGTACAATCCTCTTGACCCAAGAGTACAAATGGCGGCCTCTCATGGAATCAGAAATGACAACAAAAATTCATGTTTACAACAGGAGCTTCGAGACAATATGAAAGAGTCTCAGACTATTGACAAATCCCACTTATTAAGCCTGCTTGATCCCCTGTGTCACACAGATGATCTGATTTCTCCGCTCTCATCTGATGAGGAAGACAATGACAACACCACAAGATGGTCGCTTGAATCCAGAGACAGAACTGGACATTCTAATATCTCCACAGCTAGCCCATCACGTGAGCTTCCGATCCCGGAAATCCCCAGTAGTTCATCTGCGACACTTGAGTCCAGAAACAGAATTGGAAAATCTCAAATTTTAAGTCTGCTTGATCCCCTGTGTCACACAGATGATCTGATTTCTCCGCTCTCATCTGACGAGGAAGACAACGGCATCCCCACAAGACGGTCGCTTGAATCCAGAGACAGAACTGGACATTCTAATATCTCCACAGCCAGCCCATCACGTGAGCTTCCGATCCCGGAAATCCCCAGTAGTTCATCTGCGACACTTGAGTCCAGAAACAGAATTGGAAAATCTCAAATTTTAAGTCTGCTTGATCCCCTGTGTCACACAGATGATCTGATTTCTCCGCTCTCATCTGATGAGGAAGACAATGGCATCCCCACAAGACGGTCGCTTGAATCCAGAGACAGAACTGGACATTCTAATATCTCCCCAGCCAGCCCATCGCCAGAGCAAATCCCCAGTAGTTCATTTGATATGTGTATCAATAACAACAGTAATGGCAACAATGAGACTATCTTCGACTACTCCACAACCTACTTGTCATGCACAACACACCCACATCATCATATTTCCCCAGACTTGCTCGGCGACCAGTTCTCACACAAACAGACTCTACCCCACCGTGTCGTTTGTGACAACATACTGACCCCCCAAGTTCTCACGCCGGACAAGAGAGTGTTTCTTCATGATAAATCTGTGATGCTTCCTCGGAAGATGGATAAATGCATCTTATACAAATGCACGTTGACGAGTCGGGCTAGAGTTGTGAACAAACTCTGGAGCAGCAATTGTTTTCTTTTGAGGCAATCTTCTGCAAATGTCACATCCGATCTGGATTATTTGATCACGGAAATGAAATTAATTTCCAGCGTTTTTGGAAATGTTACCTATTTCAGACCTGTCATTTTATCAAACGTCAGGCTAGCAAACATTGACAACCTCGCCGAATCAGATAAGGTTATATTTGATTCTGTCACGTGTCATGTCTCGGCCACTAGGATATTAACAGATGTTTATCCGGAAGCAGAAAGCAAACTTAGCTGCGTGAACACATATGATCGAGATGTCACCACGAGAGACATTTCAGTTTCAGGAAAGAAAATGCTGTCGTGTTTAAAAGAACTGAGAGCAGAACTTGAGTTTGGCCGGAACACAGATAGTAAATGTGACGGGAAGAACCAGTGGCTGGAGGATGTTAGAACACCGCACATATCTCCTGCATGTAAGAGGACAGCTGCAGTTAGCGTTAGAAGGTACCATCTGTGTCTTGTCATGGTTGGCTTGACACTCCCTCCAGATATCGGGCCATACATTGGATGTCTGGATAAAGACATACGACTAGACAAAATGTTGAATTCAAACATCGCCAATATTCAAAACATGAATACAGAAGAAAGTGTTCAGTGCGACACAGCTTTACACAAGTTTCCAATGCATTTACTTCTAACACAGAATCAAGACAAGAGAACATCGTGTGTTCTTTCCATTCACCAAAGCCTGGCCGTTACAGAAATGCCAACCTGGCGAAAAAAGAAATCACAGCTGGAAAAAAACTGCGATTGTCTCTCCAGCGAGCAGGACAATCAAAGGGATGGCATCTTGTTGACAGATTGTACCAGACAGGGCAAGGATGTGGCAGGCATGATGTGGACTCCAGGCAGTGTCCAGCTACTTCAACTACATGAATACAGAGACATCGGTTCTGGCCGCAAGGACGAGAAGAAATGTAACTTCAGCTTGTCTTGTGAACAAATCAACAAGAAAACAGTTGTTATCATACCTGAACAATGTCACGAAACAATTCTTGAAGCCAGTAGCTTGTTTGAATGGACGAGCTTGGCACAGATAAAGAGCGGCTGGATAAAGAAGAACATATTCAACAAATTGGCTGCATGCTTTTCCAATATACGAACATATGTAAAACGAAACACATCGCTAGATGATAGTGGTGTTAGTCGGAGAAGAATTAAGACAGTTAGAGAAGCTACATTGTTTTTGGACAGCAACAACAATGCTGATAATGAAACATCAAAAAACATACCACGACGGAAGAACATTACAAAATCTGGACAGTCCACATCTAAGCTTCCCCAGAAGCCTCGCAAGAAAAGGGAGCGGGAAGAGAAGCAGCGACAGCAGCAAGGAAAACCTCAACTGCAGCAAGGAAAACTTCAAACGCAGCAAGGAAAACCCCAACATCAGCAACAAGATCAGAAGCAACAAGAACCAGATGAACAAACACATCTGCCCGAGTTAGTTGAAGCTGCCGAGAGATATGGAGATGTGCAAAACAGACTCAAAGAAGTTCGAATTAATTTGCTGAAGACTTACACCGCACAGCAAGTTGCATCGCACAATTCTTCATTGACCAGCGTGTTTGACCAGCTGCACGAAGACGACAGCACGAGTTCGACCCAGCAAGAAAACCCTGGTTTAGCTTCGTCTCGTGAACATTCTGGAACGTTGCCGCAGATATCAACAGCGAGCACGAGTTTCGTTGCAAGAAGTTCCTCTTTTGCGTCTGCCTCAGAGCACGAGAAAAACAAGGTTCTCAAGTTTGTCCAGCGCATGAACACAACATACAGCGATCAGCTGATCAGAGGTAATGAGGTTGAAAAGGAGCGCCTCGGCAAGTTGTGCAACCACTATTTGAACATGAACTGGGCCAAGAATCAGATAGGCAAACATCCACAAGTCACAGAATTATTACCACCTCCAGCTCCTTTAGGAACCTTATCGAAAATGAAGATAAAACATGGAGATGCGCTATGCTCGTCCTCGAACGCTTCTGAAATTGGCCAGCAGGGAGACGGCGGACTTTCAGGTGAGATATCTAGAATGAGGTCAGAGCTAAATTCTAGCTCAACAGAGAAAGCACTGACTGGGAGAGCAGACATGGTTTCAGGCGGAGTAAGAAAAACTACAAGTAAACTGTCAGAAACTAAAACTACGAAGACTAAAACAGGAAACGAAGTAACTACAGCCGAGGTGATACTAAAACCAGATAAAAGAAACAAAGCAGGTAAAAAATGTGTCAACGTAAAAGAGCCAACAAGTAAGAGACTTAATCCCGATATCGCGGACAGCGTGAACAGGCTGTCGAGTAGACCCCCCTCGCAGGAGGTGAAACTTTTACACTCTATTGAAACCTGGGAGCAAGAGTTTGGCAGGCCGCTCAGCTTGAGACCTGGACCGGAGAGCTTCAAGCAGCCGAAGGACAGCCCAGGACCGGAGAGCTTCAAGCAGCCGAAGGACAGCCCAGGACAGACGCTGCCAGCGAGAAAGGCCAGATCCTCGCAAAGTGCACACATTTCCAACACTTGTTCCACAAAAACAGAACATTTGCGCAAACAAGGTGAAAGCCGCGAAAACCCCATACATTCGTCAAAGGAAGCTCAACACTCCAACAAACCGTCTCACATATTTCTGTCAGAAATCGATCAGAATGAAACCCCTGAGCGGGAGACTGAAGAAGATGGCGATGAAGCTTCGAGTGCCTCAGAAAGCGGTGTAGACAACATGGCTGTGCGAGAGCGCCTGGCCAAGCTGTCCATCCACGATCTTGTCAGATCTAAGTCCGCTGAGAAAATCCACATGCCAGATCTTGAAGAGCAACAGCAACCCAAGACCTCAGACGCCGTGGAGAAGATGTACAATGAAATGCATGCTCAGTATCTTGAACGCAGCCACACGCTACCTGACCTACAGCACATCCGAGACGCGCAGTTACAAGCTGAAGATGACACCGAGCCCGAGAAGTCTTACGAGGCGTTCGGTCTAGGTACTCTGTCGCCCCTAAACCCGGTCATCTCTGAGGAATCTCCATTTAGCTTCCCCAACCTGGTGGAGCATCCTCCAGTGAACCTGCTCAGCGAGAATTCCAGCAACATCTATAGGCGTCTTGAGGAGAACCAGTACCTCGGAGCCGGCGGATACACAGATGACCACCAGAAACCTGCCCACAGAAGTACCCCAAAGACTAAAGCATCCGAGAGACACAGACAGCAGAAAGGATCTGAGCAGATATCAGGCAAAGGTCGGCAATGTTCTGTTGATGAAGATAACAAGGACGACTGCGATCCAATGGAATTTATTGAAGAAGCGAATGAAATCAAATACATTGCAAATATCGCCGAGTCTCAGTTTACTGGGGAGAGAGGCGTGTTTCACGCAGCAGCCTTACCGTCGGGCATGGGCGGCGCATTTTTAAGAGACCTGTTGAAAATTAACAGGAATAATGTTGCTGACACTTCTGGGGATAGCACTGGGAAATACTCGCTTAACAGACTGGACGACTCCGACTCGGAGTCAGATATGCCAACACAGATTGACCAGCAGGAGGAAGCTGAGAATTCACAAGGCAGCGATGCTGGTGAAGAAGAAATTGAAGAGGAAGAAGAATCAGAAGGAGTAGACGAGGTGGAAGAAAGAAACTTCAGCGTAGACAGAAATGGATGTCGGCACAGAAATACAGAAGCAAATAATACAACTGACTTCTGCGATATGAGAGGAGAGACTCTGCACCATGTAGGGGTACATAACGAAGATTCTAAAGATACAGCAGAAAGTGATTTGTTTGGGCAGATCTCAGCGTTTACTGCAGGCTCGAGGTCACTGGCCAACCTGTCTGACCGTTCCATACCCGTGGACTCTGAAAATCTGCAATCGTTGGAGTCCCTGAAGAGAGCAGCTGACGTCAGCTTTCGTGGCGAGTTCCGGTATGTGCCTCACCTGGGGATGCTGTTCTTAGACTTGAAGGATGGCCTCAGGCCAAATTATACTACCTCTGTTGTGAAACAAGACAGGCTGGCAGATGCTCGCGGACTTTCAGATGCACGATTTAAGACTCCTCCAAAGTTGAGCCCCATTGCAGAAGTCACAAAGGAGGATATTGTGTCTCCACCAGACGAAGGTCGAGGAAGCCATCAGAGCTAAAGTTCGCTTAAGACTAAGTGGCTACAGGATGTGACCTGGCGTAGCAATTCTAGACACATGTAAGTCAAGGTTATCGTCAGTATGGGAAGGGGGGGGGGGGGCATTGTCGAAACTGAGCAGACTAGGTGTGGTGACTTTGAATTACATTTAGGTTCTCTTTTTGGAGTCTTTTTTCCGGGCAACATGGGATTCTTGTGAAAGGGAGAGGTCGTGTTGGGGCAGTGGACAGCACCCAGGCCTGTATACCCGGTGGTCATAAGTTCGAGTCCCATCGCTGCGGATGTTTAAGACTGAACTCGGCTCCCAGGTGACCCCAGCCTAACATGGCACCAGGAAATGTCCGGGCAAGTAGAGGCTGTCTGTGTACTATTGACCACCGATTGTTCGATACAAAATGGCGCAACCACCATATACCCACCACTCACCAAGGGTGTTAACGGGTCTTTTAATTTTTTAAATTTTTTGAGTTGAATTTTCTTCTACACCAAGTGGCGTATATTAATTATACAAAGCTTGGATATACAATTTTATCACTTTTTATTACTATTAAATTGATGTTTACATATATCTTTTAGAGTTGTTTACTTCGGAGAGTTGTTTATTGAAATACACAAACTAGACATTGTTAAGTGATTCAGTGCCAAACAAAAAGTACAAAACAACATGACCAAATATTATAAAATTCACTGAGAATTGAAATTGTGGAAAATATCACGAAACAAAACAAATTAAGCGATGAGCCTAGTATGGCAATATATCGATATATTATCCCTCGGCACTGAATCAATTAAGGCTGGAGTTGTGCCTCTCCCGGCCTCCGTGAGGTAGACTATTGCGACCAGTGTGTATGTTTGTGTCCAGACAACTATGATGCACGGATTCATTTTATATTGTTTATTACTTTATCAGATAAAACGGTGTGGGCCGTCCCCAGCTCATTCGCTCCGAATTGTCTGCGTTTTGGTGTTTGATTACGTTGGTTAGAGTTTCGTGTCATTTATATATAGAGTTTTGAGGTATTTTATAGAGATAGTTGCCCCACCAACTAACTCGTCTCCTCTCAGTGACCACCGCCTGTGTTGATCCACGGCAAAGCCAAACCCTAGTCAAAATATTTAGAGGCCACTCCACCATCGGCCACTCCACCATCGGCCATTCCACCATCGGCCATCCGGTGGACGCGCCTACTAGTAGGATACACTCCTACCCCAGGGAGAGAAAAGTAAAAATGCTTAAAACATAATGTGATTCATTAATTCATTCAGTAGCATGTCCTTAACGTGGTTCAAGCTGGATATAGACAAGGAAGAGGAACAAGAGATCACATTCTCAACATGCGTTTAATAATACAGAAGTGCAGAGAATTTAATATAAACATATTCTCATGTTTTGTGGATTATTCAAAGGCATTTGACTGTGTACAACATCAGAAACTTTGTGAAATCATGACGAATATGGTCTTTCCATTACATGTAATACAACTCATAACAATCCTCTATCTAGACCAGTGGTTCTCAACCTTATTTGGCCCGTGCCCCCCTTCACCATATTTTCAGAACGTAATCCCCCCCCTTTTCGTATTTCCTACATAAAAATTTGGCCCGTGCCACCCTTCACCATATTTTCAGAACGTCATCCCCCCGCCCCTTTTTCGTATTTCCTACCTAAAAATTCCCCCCTCCCGCCCCTACAAAGTATATGTAATAATGGAAGCACATACTAAAACAAGTCTAGACGTCCACATAAAACTTGATTTGTGGGTCTAATTACTTTATAAAATGAATTTTAGAAGGGTGAGACGTACAGAACCGTAAAGTATGAAGGGAAAAACAAGAGCAAGTAATCAGTTCTTGTATTAAGGCGATCTTGAAATAATCTTCACACCCCCCCCCCCCCTGGAAACCCCAAAATTCCCCCCTAGGGGGGAATTCCCCACCGGTTGAGAACTACTGATCTAGGCCAACAAGCAGCGGTTAGAATTGATGGCGAGACATCAGATTGGTTTGACATCAAGCAAGGAGTCCGTCAGGGATGTGTGCTGTCCCCCTATTTGTTTAACCTGTACGCCGAAAATATAATGAGAAATGTTAAAGATAATATAAACAGGGAGCTATATGATGCCCTAAATATCGGTGGTCATGACATACCAGAGATTCGGTATGCTGATGATACAGTATTGCTATCCACAACTCAGAATGGTATAGAAAACCTAATAGCCTCAACCCAATTGAATAGTGAAAATCACAACTTATATCTTAACATAGCAAAAACAAAGATAATGCTTACAGATAAAACTACTATGGAGAAAGAAATATATGTTAATGAAGAAAAATTTGAGGTGGTGGAAAATTTTGAATATCATTGGTCATTGATTACCACCAACGGTGACACAATGAAAGAAATTAAACGACGACTATCAATTGCTCTTCATAGACTAAAACAACTGAATAAATTATGGAGTGGGACAGACAGAACTACAAAAATTAGATTTTTAAGAGCATGCATCTTTCCCATTGCAACATACGCCTGTGACACTTGGAAACTTACTAAACAAGCTGAACAGTGCATAAATGCCTTTGGATATAAATGTTACAGACGAGTTCTAAGAATATCTTGGGTACAGAAAAGAACAAATGTATCCATACTTCAAGAACTGAATATTGAAGAAGGTTGGATATAAAAGACGATAAAACAAAGAAAATTGAACTATTTTGGTCATTTGAAACGTCACGAAAGTTTGGAGAGAACAATACTGAAGGGGTATATGCCTGGGAGCCGGTCTCCCTGGTCTAGAGGTTACACGACTTTCTCCGTAATCTCGTATACTCTCGTAAGTAACGTGACGTTGTTTGAGAATCGGTAAAGGTTCTCTCCGCGTCGGTAACTTATGGGGTATGTGAGCCGGTCGCTCAGAAAGCAATGGCAAACTAATGAGCGTTATCTTGCCAAGAAATCAACAATCAGTTGAAAGATGTTGATGTTGATAGCGATGTCCTGTAAAGAATATGGGGGGAAAATGCATGGAAAGAGAAGAAGAGGAAGGCCAAAGAGAAGATGGGTGCAGGATGTGGCACATGATCTCAAGATAGGTGTATCGGACGCGGAACTTCTTGCTTATGATCGAGAGATTTTCCAGAAGGTTGTTATGGGAGCGAGGTTCTGTAAAGGACATGCTACTGAATGAATGATTGAGCATGTCCTTTGCAAAACCTCGCTACCATAACAATCGTACGGAAAACTTTTCGGTCATAAGCAAGATGTCCCACGTCCGATACACCCATCTGGAGGTCATCCGCCACATCCTGCACCCATCTTCTCTTTGACCTTCCTCTTCCTCTCTTCCCGGGCATATACCTCTCCATTATTGTTCTCTCCAAACTTTCATGACGTTTCAAGTGAACAGCATATTTAAATTTTCTTTATACTATTGTCTTTAGTAGCCAACCTTCTTCAATATTCAGCTCTTATAGGATGGATGCATTTGTTCTTTTATGTATCCAATATATTATTAGAACCCGTCTGTGAGATTTATATTCAAAGTCCATTATGCGCTGTTCAGCTTGTTAAGTAAATGGCCAGGTCTCACAGATGCTCTTACAAATCTAATTTTTGTACTTCTATATGTCCCTCTCTACCATTTATCCAGTTGTGTTTTAGTTTCTGAAGAGCAAAAGCTATTCGTCTTTTACTTTCCTTCATATGGCAAACGGGTAAATTAAAAATAAGCAGGGGGAAGAATGTGAAAAAATACAGAAGAAAAATAAAAGCACAATTTAACACAAGCGACAATCATGCGAGATATTTGAAGACGTTTGTATTTGTGAGCTGAA